>PVLC010009539.1:41365-53728 GCA_004027655.1 Graphiurus murinus | reverse complement strand
GGGGGGGTACTGGGGATTGTACTCGGGGGCATTCTACCTCTGAGCTATATTTTTTATTCTTTATTTTGAAACAGGGTCTCACTAAGTTGCAAAGTGCCTCACTAGGTAGCTGAGGCTGGCTGAGAACCTGGATCCTCCGGTCTCAGCCTCTCAAATGCTGGGATTACAAGCGTGTGCCACCACGCCTGACTGGCCACAAACCTTGATCCTCCTGTCTCAGCCTCCCAAGTACTGGGATTACAAGTGTGCACCACCATGCCTGGCCAAAAGTTGCTAATTTGAAGGAGTTCTCAAATGATAAAAGTCCTGGGCACCAGCTGTCGGACTGTAAGGATAAAGCCACCTCCCTTGCCCAGCTAAGATACTCAGTTAAAAAATACTTTGCAAATTCGGGGCCTGGTGGTGCACACTTGTGATCCCAGTACTTGGGAGACTGAGACAGAAAGATTGCAGGTTGAAGGTCAGCCTCAGCAACTTAGTGAGACCCTGTTTCAAAAGAAAAAGGACAACCCCTGGGTTCAATCCCTAGTACCAAAAGTAAATAAATAAATGTATGAATAATAATGCCAGTACTAGGGAGGCTGGGACAGGAGGATCCGGGTTCGTGGCCAGCCTCAGCTACTTAGTGAGGCCCTGTTTCAAAATAAAGAATAAAAAATAGGGCTGAGGGTATAGCTCGGAGGTAGAATGCCCCTGGGTTCAATCCCCAGTACCACAAAAACAAAAAGTATGAATAAGCCTTGCAAAACTCCTGGGAGTGGGAAGGGAGGCCCAAGGCCAGCTTGCAGGTCCCCAGGAGCTGGCTGTGGCCCCGGGACTGTCCACAGCAGGGCTTTTGTGCCATGTTTTGTGGTTTCTGAGTCTGGGGACAATGAAGGCCGTGGAGAAGCCATGTGGGCTGGGAGTGTGGAATGCCAGGCACCCACCCACTTCTGGACGCCCAGCACACGCTCAGCTCTGGGGTGAAGGGTCACGTCTACCGCAGGGCTTCGAAGGGTGCATTCAGGCGCGCCTCTGCTGGTCTGCAGAAGCCCGCGTGCAAAGCCCAAGCTCACGTCTTGCTCCCCAGTGACGCCGAAGGAGGCGTGTAGGAGCAGGTGCTGCAGGAGGCGCAGGCCGCCCGGCGTGCCACTTCCCTTGTGGAACAGCACGGGCCGGACAGCCTGGCCAGGCCGATGCTGGCAGTGGAGTCCACCGCTTCTCCTTGCCCGGGCTTCCTCCTTGGCTCTGCTTTCAAGTTTACTTGCCCTCTGAGAGCCTGACTTCAAATCCAATTGCCCCAGCTGGGTTTGTTTTACCAGTTACTCAAATAATACGCCCCCCCCCCAAAAAAAAAAAACAATCGAAGGAAGCCCGGGGCAAATTCAGAATCCAGCTGCTGAGCCAGGAGTGAGGAGCAGGAGGTGGGGGTGATGCACCTTTTGGACTGTCTCCCGGGATGAGGTCCCTGTGCTTGTTTTTTTTTTTTGATACTGGGGATTGAACTTAGGGTTGTTTTGCCTCTGAGCTGCACTCCCAGCCCAATTTTATTATTTTTTTTTAATTTTGAAACAGGGTCTTGCTAATTTGCTGAGGCAAACTCACTAAGTTACTGAGTTTGGCCTTGAACCTGCGATCCTGTCTCAGCCTCCCCAAGTACTGGGATCACAGGCATGCACCATGCCTGGCTCCTATGTTTGTATTTTTTTTTTTTTAAATGGTACTGGGGATTGAAACTAGGGGCAGTCTACCTCCGAGCTATACCCTCAGCCCTATTTTTTATTTTTTATTTTTATTTTTTTTCCCGGTACTGGGGATTGAACTCAGGGGCATTCTACCTCCGAGCTACACCCCCAGCCCTATTTTTTATTCTTTATTTTGAAACCGAGTCTCACTAAGTTGCGGAGTGCCTCACTAGGTAGCTGGGCTGGCCACGAACCCGGATCCTCCGGTCTCAGCCTCTCAAATGCTGGGATTACAAGCGTGCGCCACCACGCCCGGCACCTATTTTTTATTCTTTATTTTGAAACAGGGCCTCACTAAGTAGCTGAGGCTGGCCGCAAACCCGGATCCTCTGGTTTCAGCCTCCCAAGTACTGGGATTACAAGCGTGCGCCACCATGCCAGGCTATGTTTGCATTTTTGCCTCTGCTGCTCCCTCTGCTGGGAATGTCCCTCACTGGGATTTTGCATGGGACTCCTTGACATCTTATCCTGGCTCAAATGTCACCGCCCAGTGATGTTTTAACTGATATAAAGGATTTTGGAATAAGCAAAAATATTTGTTTGCAGATATCGCCAATGGAAGCGATGTACGGTTAGAGCAGCCCTTTCTGTGTCCTGGCTGCAGGCTTTCGATCTTTTCTGCTGTTCTACAGGGCTCTAAGCCTGCAGGAACTGTGACTATGCAAATGATTCCTATCTAGGGACATGCAAATAAATTCCAGTGGGAAGGTTCAGTTGGACTCCCCTCTCCCACAGTGGAAGAAGCCGGTTTTGAATCTATTTGCAAATTCATTTCAACATTCCTGATCTAAAAAAGGGTCTGTTCTTTTCTTCTCCTTTGAAGTGGTTGTAACATCTGCCAGCTTTCCTCATTAATAATGAGTTAATAAAAATCCTTTCCATAGCCAGGCATGATGGCACATGCTTGTAATGCCAGTACTGGAGAGGCTGAGACAGGAGGATCACAGGTTCGAGACTAGCCTCAGCATCTGAGTGAGACTCTCAGCAATCTAGTGAGACCCCATTTCAAACAAACAAAAAAAGGGCCAGGGGTGTAGCTTGGAAGTAGAATGCCTCTGGATTCAATAGCCAGAACTACCAAACCAAACCAAAACCAAAACCAACCTTTTAACAAAGTTTTTTTTTTTTTTTTCAGTACTGGGGATGGAACCCAGGGGCATTCTACCTCTGAGCTACACCCCCAGCCCTATTTTTTTATTCTTTATTTAATTTAATTTATGTATTTATTTTTGTGGTACTGGGGATGGAATCCAGGGGTATTCTACCTCCGAGCTACGCCCCCAGCCCTATTTTTTTTTATTCTTTATTTTGAAACAGGGTCTCACTAAGTTGCAGAGGGCCTCACTAGGTAGCTGAGGCTGGCCGCAAACCCAGATCCTCCAGTCTCAGCCTCCCAAATGCTGGGATTACAAGCATGCGCCACCAGGCCTGGCTTTATTCTTTATTTTGAAACAAGGTCTCACTAAGTTGTGGAGGGCCTCACTAAGTAGCTGAGGCTGGCCAAGAATCCGGATCCTCCCAAGTACTGGGATTAACAAGTGTGCGCCACCACGCCCGGCTGGTTTTTTTTTTTTTTTGGTTGGTTTTTGCAAAAAGTACTGGGGATTGAACCCAGGGGCATTCTACCTCTGTCTTGGCTACTACACATGGTAGGTACTCAAAACTTTATTAATTGAAGCCGGGCGTGGTGGCGCACGCTTGTAAGCCCAGCATTCAGGAGGCTGAGACAGGAGGATCCGGGTTCGAGGCCAGCCTCAGCTACCTAGTGAGGCACTCCGCAACTTAGCGAGACTCGGGTTTCAAAATAAAGAATAAAAAAAAAATAGGGTTGGGGGTGTAGCTCGGAGGTAGAATGCCCCTGAGTTCAATCCCTAGTACCGCAAAAAAAAAAAATTTGCGGTACTAGGGATTGAACTCAGGGGCATTCTACCTCCGAGCTACACCCCCAGCCCTATTTTTTATTCTTTATTTTGAAACCGGGTCCCGCTAAATTGCGGAGTGCCTCACTAGGTAGCTGAGGCTGGCCTCGAACCCGGATCCTCCTGTCTCAGCCTCCCGAATGCTGGGCTTACAAGCGTGCGCCACCACGCCCGGCTCCAAAACTTTATTAATTGAGCCAGGAGGCATGGTGGCTCATGTCTATAATCCCATTACTTGGGAGACTGAGACAGAGGATCACAGGCTAGAGGCCAGCCTCAGTAATTTGGCAAGCTTCTCGGCAACTTAGTGAGACCCTGTTTCCAAATAAAAAATAAAATAGGACTGAGGGTGTAGCTCAGAGGTAGAAGCCTCTGTGTTCAATCCCCAGTGATACACACACACACACACACACACACACACACACACACACACACAAAATCTGAAGCCAGGCATGGTGGCACACACCAGTAATCTCAGTATGTGGGAGGCTGAGACTGGGGGATTGCAGGTTCAAGGCCAGCCTCAACAACTTAGCCCTTCAGCAATTTAGGGAGTCCTGTTTCAAAAATAAAATAGAGCTGGGGGTAGAGCTTGGAGGCAGAATGCCCCTGGGTTTAGTCCCCAGTACCAATAACAACAGTATCGACATCCCAGTCATATGTACACGTATATGACTATGTATATAGTACTATAGGTGAGGCTCCGGGTTCAATCCTTAACACTGCAAACACAACATAACACAATACAGTAAGACAGAAAGCAAACCCATATATATATATATATATATGCATATAGGTAAATAAAATCCCCTATAATTGAGTGACTGAGTGGCTGTAGACCAGGCAGTGGCTGCCCACCTGCCAACACCCTTGCCTCCTCTCCGCAGGGCCCTCTGGCTCGCCTGCCTTCGGCCTGCAGTGTTCTCACGTAACGCCACCTTCAGGTCAAGCAGGGACAGGCCACGCCCTGCCCTTGAAGCCTCAGCAGGTAACTCAGTCACGCCTCGGGGTTTGCTTCAGATTTCGGGCCCCCTCACCCCACCCTCCCGAGCAGACTGATAACTAACCTGCTGCCTTCTGGAGACTGGATCACTTCGGAAGTGAGAAAGGCCCCATGGAGGTCCGTCTTGCATTCTCCCAACAAGGAAACGGGCTTCCCGGAGGACAGGCTGGGGCCAGAGCTCAGGTCGGGCCCAGCATCATCTGACTCGGGGTTCAGTGCTTGGTTTTTTTTTTTGTTTCCGGTGGTACTAAGGATTGAACCCAAGGGCATTCTACCTGTCAGCTACACATCTGGCCCGATTATTTATTAATTTATTATTTTTTATTTATTTATTGGTACTGGGGAGTGAACTCAGGGGCATTCTACCTCCAAGCTATATCCCCAGCCCTATTTTTTATTCTTTATTTTGAAACTGAGTCTCACCAAGTTGCGGAGTGCCTTGCTAGGTAGCTGAGGCTGGCCGCGAACCTGGATCCTCCGGTCTCAGCCTCCCAAATGCTGGGATTACAAGCATGTGCCACCATGCCCGGCTCCGATTATTTATTAATTTATTATTTTTAATTTATTTATTGGTACTGGGGAGTGAACCCAGGGGCATTCTACCTCCGAGCTATACCCCCAGCCTATTTTTTATTCTTTATTTTGAGATAGGGTCTCACTAAGTTGCGGAGTGCCTCACTAGGTAGCTGAGGCTGGCCGCGAACCCGGATCCTCCAGTCTCAGCCTCCCAAATGCTGGGATTACAAGCGTGTGCCACCACGCCCGGCTTGTCCACACCCTTACCATCAAGTCGCAGTGCTCCTGTCCCCCCTGTAAAACACGGGGTGAGACTGAGTGAACTCTAGGCCTTGCTACTCAAGGGGTGGCTCCTGGACTGACATCACCGGGGGCTCTTTAGAACGGCTGACCCTCAAGTCCTACCTTAGACCTACTGAATCTGTGTTTCAGCAGGCGCCCTAGTGATTTGCAGGCACATTGAAATCTGAGAAACCCCTTCCTAAATTTCTTTCTCCTGGGACAGTGTGTCAACTGCGACTGCCCTGGAGTGAAGGGTGGCCGTCAGTTACAGCCATGTGACTCCTGCACGCCCTTTCCTAGCTAGTCCACTGAGGCAGAACTGGGAGAGGTCCGCCCCTCTTCCTCCCTTCCCACAAGTGTCTTGTCGTCCTGCAGCCCAGGTGGAGTGCTTCTCAGACTACATGACCCTGCAGGTCCCCAGCAGCCACGTGGAGGGCGTGAGGCGGTCGCTGGGCAGAATCCTGCACCAGCCAGGTAAGGGGCAGCCCGGCCCAGGCCCGAGCTCATCCATCGATGATCCTCTTGGCTCTCATCGTTGCTTAGAATCATCTTCCGCCTTTGCTCCTTGTCAGCAGCACCTGCGAGCAGAAGGCACCTATGAGGTGTGGCCCCGGGTTCTCGGTTATAGCTGCAGCTCCAGGACCCGGGGCCCTGCCTGGTGCTTAGCAGACTCACAAGAAGTGACGCTGCATGAACAAACGACCTGAAATCTGGGAAGAAGGCCCATCGGTGCTGGTGTGCTCTACACCCTAAATCGCCCTGAAAAGATATGGATGTGAGGCTTAAGGGATGATTCTTTTTTTTTTTTTTTTTGCAGTACTGGGGATGGAACCCAGGGGCATTCTACCTCCAAGCTACATCTTCAGTCCTATTTTTTATTCTTTATTTTGAAACAGGGCCTCACTAAGTAGCTGAGGCTGGCCAAGAACCCAGATCCTCCAGTCTCAGCCTCCTAAGTACTGGGATTACAAGCATGTACCACCACGCCTGGCTCCCCTTTTTATTTTTATTTTTATTTTTTGTGGTATTGGGGATTGAACCCAGGGGCATTCTACCTCTGAGCTGTACCCCCAGTCCTATTTTTTATTCTTTATTTTGAAAAAAGTCTCACTAAGATGCCGAGAGCCTCACTAAGTAGCTGAGGCTGGCCGCAAACCGGTCTTATCCAGTCTCAGCCTCCAAGTACTGGGATTACAAATGTGCATGCCACCACACCCGGGTCACTTTTTATTTATTTATTTTTTGCGGTACTGGGGATTGAACTCAGGGGCATTCTACTTCCAAGCTACACCCCCAGCCTATTTTTTATTCTTTATTTTGAAACAGGGTCTCACTAAGTTGCGGAGTGCCTCACTAGGTAGCTGAGGCTGGCTGCGAACCCAGATCCTCCGGTCTCAGCCTCCCAAATGCTGGTATTACAAGCGTGCACAACCACGCCCGGCTTATTTTTATTTATTTTATTTTATTATTTATTTTTTTTGTGGTACTGAGGATGGAACCTGGGGACATTCTACCTCCAAGCTACAGCCCCAGCCCTATTTTTTATTCTTTATTTTGAAACAGGGTCTCACTAAGTTGCAGAGGGCCTCACTAAGCAGCTGAGGCTGGCCGAGAACCCGGATCCTCCAGTCTCAACCTCCCAAATGCTGGGATTACAAGTGTGAGCCACCACTCCCGGCTTTATTTTTATTTAAAAAAAAATTTTTTTTTTCAGTACTGGGGATTGAACTCAGGGGCATTCTACCGATGAGCTACACCCCCAGTCTTATTTTTTATTCTTTATTTCGAAACAGGGTCTCACTAAGTTGCAGAGGGGCTCACTAAGTAGCTGATGCTGGCTGCGAACCCGGATCCTTCTGTTTCTGCCTCCCAAGTACTGGGATTACAAGCGTGTGCCACCACGCCCGGCTTCTCTTTTTATTTTGAAATGGGGTCTCACTAAGTTTTCTTTTCTTTTTTTTTTTTTTTTTTTGTGGTACTGAGGATTGAACTCAGGGGCATTCTACCTCCGAGCTATACCCCCAGCCCTATTTTTTATTCTTTATTTTGAAACCGAGTCTCACTAAGTTGCGGAGGGCCTCACTAGGTAGCTGAGGCTGGCCGCGAACCCGGATCCTCCGGTCTCAGCTTCCTGAATGCTGGGATTACAAGCGTGCGCCACCACCCCGGGCTCTAAGTTTTGCTGAGGCTGTCCTCAAGTCTGTGATCCTCCTCTCCCTGCCTCCTAAGTACTGGGATAATAGGTGTTTTCCACAACACCCAGGGCACTCCACCTTCGAGCTACACCCCCCCCCCAGTCCTTTTCTTTTTTTGGTACTGAGGATTGAACCCACGGGCATTCTACCTCTGAGCTACATCCCCAGCCCTATTTTTTTTTTTTTTTTTGCGGTACTGGGGATTGAACTCAGAGGCATTCTATCTCCGAGCTATACCTCCAGCCCTATTTTTTATTCTTTATTTTGAAACCAAGTCTCACTAAGTTGCAGAGTGCCTCACTAGGTAGCTGAGGCTGGCCTCGAACCCGGATCCTCCAGTCTCAGTCTCCCAAATGCTGAGATTACAAGTGTGCGCCACCACGCTCGGTTTTTATTTTTCATTTTGAAATAGGGTCTTGGTAAGTTGCTGAGGCTGGCCTCAAACCTAAAATCCTCCTGTCTCAACCTCCCAAGTATAGGGATTACAGGCATGTATCACCATGTCTGGCTCAAACTATCATCTTTCAGAAACTTTCAGCCAATAGAAAAAGTGGGAAGGGCCTGGGTACCTCATAAGGTGCTTACCTGGAACCTTCTGGAAACTCTGGAAGAAACAAGAAAAGAGATGTGCCAATAGCCCACTCCCCTCTGTTTTTTGTCTAGGGGGCTGCAAAGCAAGTGCTCAGAATTCCCCCTCTCTTACTCACAAAAAGAGAGAAATTGAAGAGAGGGACTTGCCCATCTCCCCCAGAATCTAGCAAAATCTCCCAGGAGTCCTGTTCATCCTGGGAATTCTTTTTTTTTTTTTTTTTTTTTTTTGTGGTACTGGGGATTGAACTCAGGGGCATTCTACCTCCAAGCTATACCCCCAGCCCTATTTTTTACTCTTTATTTTGAAACAGGGTCTCACTAAGTTGTGGAGTGCCTCACTAGGTAGCTGAGGCTGGCCGCGAACCCGGATCCTCCGGTCTCAGCCTCCCGAATGCTGGGATTACAAGTGTGCACCACCACGCCCGGCCATCCTGGGACTCCTGGGACTGGTGCGGCCTAAACTCTGTCCTGGGAGTGTCAGCTGCCCAGTGGCCAGCCGGCCCTCCACGCTTTGGGAGCAGCGTTTATGTGTTAAAAGGCCACTTTTCCAGGAGAAATGCTGTAGATACATTAAGCTGTCGCCCGTTCTTTGGCGAGCCATTATTAATGGAAAACAATAGATTAATAGTTTTAAAACGCTTGTTCAATAAGTAATTTTTATGGCTCTGGATAGAGCCCATTAAACATTTCTGTGCGTTATTATAAAGAAGTTTTAAGCGTAAAATCATAAAGTCAATAATCAGAGAATTAGTCACAGCAGCCAGCCACAGGCCATTAGTTTTAGGCGCTGTCAGAGACACCTGTGGCTTTCGAAGGAGAGTTTTTATTTCACCCGGCGGCAGCGGCGCCGGCAGTGCCAGGTGGGATCGGAGAAATGACGTTGCCTGCTGCCTTCCATAAACTCAAAGGGACAGCAAGCAGGTGTGAACAGCGGGATGCCAGGCAAATATTTACAAAGTGCAAACGTGAATGCAAAACTAAAACGATCCAGGTCAATTTGCACATCCAGGCTCCGACACTTTATTTCCCCAGCGATCTACCCTTCAAGCCTCCCTCTGCCAGAGGCGCGGGCCTTGATCTCTTGCTAAAGATAGCGGGGGAAGCTGCGTGCTTTTAAAAGGAAAGCTTGTCACCCAGAGAATCCCCCGCACAAAGGCCGCCCCAGCGGTTTCCTGCGAGAGCGGCTTTTGAGCCGAGTGTGTGGCAGATGAGACGGGGAGCTTTGAGAAATGACTTTTTAAGAAATCGTGGCAAAAGCCGCACAAGGTAATTATGGAAACGAGAGGAAATCCAAAGACAATAAGGGCTGCCCAGAATCCCTCTACCCGGTGACGTTCCTTCTATTTCCCCCATCCCACAAATACTCACTGGGAGACCTGGATAGGCCAGATACCGCTTAAGGCGCTAAGGACGCAGAGATGAGCACGACAGTCAAATGCTCCTGGCGCCACGGAGCTGACATTTGAGGGAAGGGCGCAACCACTATAATCACAAGTCAATTAGACGGTAGGTGAGGTGCCAGGCGGGAGGCAGGGCAGGAGGAGAATAAGGATAGGGTTAAGCCGGTGATCAGGGTGGGCTTCCTGGAGAAGGTGACTTTAGCACAAAGACCCGAGTGAAGCCGGATGTGCACGCCCGTAATCCCAGTACTTGGGAGGCTAAGGCAGGAGGATCACAGGTTCGAGGCCAGCCTCAGCAACTTTGTGAGATTCTCCACAATCTAGCAAGACCTTGTTTCAAAAACAAAACAAGAGAAAAGGCAGGAGGGGGGTGGGTAGCTCAGAGGTAGAATGCCCCTGGGTTCAATCCCTAGTACCTGAAATTAAAAAAAAAAAAAAAAAAAAAAAAAGACTGGAGCAAGGTGAAATGAGAAATGCAGATATCTAGAGGAGAGTTCCAGGCAGAGGGGACAGCCAGTGCAAAGGCACTGGGGCAGGGGAATGCCTGGGACGCTTGAGAGGTGGCAGCGCAGCCCAGTGTGGTTGGCACAACGGGCAGGAGCTGCAGAGAAGTGGGAAGGGAGGCCAGAGAGGCGAGGGGCACCTTCTCGGGCTCCTGAGTGAAAAAAGAGAGGTCTGAGCAAAGGTTTTTTTTTTTGTTGGTGATACTGGGGATTAAGCCCAGAAGCATTCTACCTTTGAGCTACACCCCCAGCCCGATTTTATTTCTTATTTGGAAACAGGATCTCACTAGGTTGATGAGTCTCACTACTTGCTGAGGCTGTCCTCGAACCTGTGATCCTCCTGTCTCAGCCTCCCAAGTACTGGGATTACAAGCATGCGCCACCACGCCCGGCCCTGACTTAGTTTTGAATGGGATCCCGCCGGTTGCTGTGTAGAGTAGGCCATCGTGGTCGGGGAGGACGTCGGGAGCACAGAGAGGAGGCAGGAGCGGCAGCCCCGGCCAGGGACCAGCGCTGGGAGCTGTTCCCGATGTATTTTGAAGGCAGACCCCTGGGCTTTGCTGTTGGTGGCCACCTTCCTGGGCCTTCTGCGACTCCTGCTTATTTTCATCCACTCGTAGCAAGATGCTCGCAGTCAGAGCAGCTCTCTGGTTTATATCCGGGTGTCTGAGGTTTATATCCGGGTGACTCCCCCCCCCCCCACGGTATGCCCCTTTCTCCTCGCAGGTGCCTTGGGGACCCCCGCCCGCCTGGATTCTCTTCTTGCCAAATGCGGCTTCTTCCTCTATCCGGCTCCTGATGGCGACTTCGTTTTCCAGGCTGGCTACTCAGCCTGCTTCGTGCAGAGGGAGGTGGGTTTGGGGAACATTTGTTTTGCAATGCTGGGGATGGAACCCAGAGGTTCGTGCACGCCAGGCAAATGCTCTGCCGCTAAACTGCGCCCCAGAGGCAAAAGGAACTGAGCGTGCGGGCATGGTGGTGCACACCTGTAATTCCTGTACTTAGGGAGGCGGAGACAGGAGGATTGAAGGTTTGAGGGTCACCTAGGCAAGTCAGTGAGACTCTCAGCAACTTAGTGAGACCTTGTTTCAAAATAAAAAGATAGGCCGGGCGTGATGACACAAGCTTGTAATCTCAGTACTTGGGAGGCTGAGGCAGGAGGATTCATGTTCGAGGCCAGCCTCAGCTACTTAGTGAGGCTCTCCACAACTTAGTGAGACCCTGTTTCCAAATAAAGAATAAAAACTAGGACTGGGGGTATAGCTCGGAGGTAGAATGCTCCTGGGTTCAATCCCCAGTACAGCAAAAAATAAAAAGATGAAAAGGGTTTAGGGTGTAGTTCAGTAGTAGAATGCCACTGGGTTCAACCCCTGATACCAGAACAAATAAACAAATAAATAAGCTCCTGTTCTGAATGACTAAGGAGGACCTTCATGAAATCCATAACTGACAAATCCCTGAGGACTTCCTGGTGGGGGCTACACCGCTGGATCCAGGTTCTGAGTCCCTGCTGGTCTGGTCTCATTTCTCCTCATCTCTCACGAGGCCTGCCCAGCTTCCAGGCGGTTCGTGTTAATCTCATTTACTGTGAATTTGCTGACCTATAATTGTGGCTTATTAACTGTATTTTCTCCTTTCATTTGTACGTGTGAATTTTGCCCGACTTCCAGAAAGCAAATTACAGGTTGGAAATCAGGATCTTTCAGAAAGGGGTGAGGAGGTTGGAGCGGAGTGAGCGCTACCTCATGAAGTGTCCTGTGGTCCCGTCCAGGCTGGAACGCCAGAGCATCCGCTGCGGCCCTGCGTTCATCCAGGTGACCAGCCCGGGGGGCCTGGGGGGCGGCAGAGGGCACTGCAGCCTGGGCTCCTCTGCAAAGGTCCAGGCAGGCGGCCGCGGCTGCGGAGCCTCAGGACGCGGCCAGAGCTGCAGAGTAGCATCGTCCTCTGGACGTTCCCGGGCACTGGCTGGGCGCGGGGTTCCACGGGACTTTGAACAACGAGGGATGAGCTGGGGCAAAAGTGTGTGGGGTGCGGGTTAAAGGTCTCTGAACTCCTGTTCTTGGTTTCCCTGGGGGGCTGGCAGGAGAGAGCCGCAAACACATCTTTGTGTTCTTTCTGCACCGAGAGGAGTTGTTAGTTTGGATGAGATTGAACCCAGGGCCTCGCACACGTTGGGCAAACATTCTATACTGAGCTACATCCCTGATCTTTTTTTTTTTTTTTTTTTTTT
>PVLC010009539.1:0-41265 GCA_004027655.1 Graphiurus murinus | reverse complement strand
TTCTACCTCCGAGCTACACCCCCAGCCCTATTTTTTATTCTTTATTTTGAAACTGGGTCTCACTAAATTGTGGAGTGCCTCACTAAGTAGCTGAGGCTGGCCGCGAACCCGGATCCTCCGGTCTCAGCCTCCCAAATGCTAGGATTACAAGCGTGCACCACCACACCCGGCTCTATTTTTTATTCTTTATTTTGAAACCGGGTCTCACTAAGTTGCGGAGTGCCTCACTAGGTAGCTGAGGCTGGCCTCGAACCCGGATCCTCTGGTCTCAGCCTCTCCCACATGCTGGGATTACAAGTGTGTGCCACGATGCCCGGCTTTTAAGAAGTTGATTTTGAGCCAGGTGTGCTGGCATATGCCTGTAATCCCAGTATTTGGGAGGCTGAGACAGGAAGTTCACAGGTTTGAAGCTAGCCTCAGCAACTTAGTGAGGTCCTGTTTAAAAAAAAAAAAAATGGCTGGAGGTTTTGCTTAGAGCTTAATCCCCAGTACCTCCCAAAAGAAAAAAGTTTATTTTGGGTGGGGGGTAGGGGGTGTGTATCTCAGTGGTAGAGTGCTGCCTGGCAGGTACGAGGTCCTGGGCTCCATCCCTAGCACTGAAAAAAAAAAAATTATTTTTTGCGGTACTGGGGATTGAACTCAGGGGCATTCTACCACCAAGCTACACCCCCAGCCCTATTTCTATTCTTTTTTTTTTTTTTTTTTTTTTTTGCGGTACTGGGGATTGGACTCAGAGGTGTTCTACCTTCGAGCTACACCCCCAGCCCTATTTTTTACTCTTTATTTTGAAACCGAGTCTCACTAAGTTGCGGAGTGCCTCACTAGGTAGCTGAGGCTGGCCGCGAACCCGGATCCTCCGGTCTCAGCCTCCTGAATGCTGGGATTACAAGCGTGCGCCACCACGCCCGGCTCTATTTCTATTCTTTATTTTGAAACAAGGTCTCACTAAGTTGCGGAGGGCCTCACTAAGTAGCTGAGGCTGGCCGCGAACCTGCGATCCTCCAGTCTCAGCCTCCCAAGTACTGGGATTACAAGCGTGCACCACTCAGCTCAAAAAAAAAAAAAAAAACCAAAACTTTTTTAACTTTAATTTTGCAAATACTGTGTAGCTTGAAAGAAATGCTGAATTTGGCCTTAGGCTGCAAGGAAGAAAGGAGTAGAGGAAGGGAGAAAGGAGAGAAGGAAGGAGAAATAAGAGGAAGAGGTCGGAGTGTAAAGGTTTCTAAATGATAATGATAATCTCTATTTTTTCAACGACCATTTTATTAAGCACCTACTATATGCTAGGGGCCTTGCTGGTGCTCAAAGGACAAATTTGAACACGACGTAGACTCTTGCCTCGGGAAGGATGCATACTGAATCTCATTTGGCCTGGATTTTATTTTTATTTTTTATTTTTTATTTTTTATTTTTTGTGGTACTGGGGATTGAACTCAGGGGCATTCTACCTCCAAGCTATAACCCCAGCCCTATTTTTTATTCTTTATTTTGAAACCGAGTCTCACTAAGTTGCGGAGTGCCTCACTAGGTAGCTGAGGCTGGCCGCGAACCTGGATCCTTCGGTCTCAGCCTCCCGAATGCTGGGATTACAATCGTGCACCACCACGCCCGGCCTGGCCTGGATTTTAAAATGAGTGTGGTCTGGCCAGAGGGGCCCTCTCTACCCACCTGCATCGTGTGTGTGTGTGTGTGTGTGTGTGTGTGTGTGTGTGTACTGGGAATTGAACCCAGGGCCATTCTACCTCTGAGTTACACCCCCAGCCTTTTTTACTGTTTATTTTGAAACTGGATCCCACTAAGTTGCTGAGAGTCTTGCTACATTACTGAGGCTGGTCTCGAATGGCTGATCCTCCTGTCTCAGCCTCCCAAGTTCTGGGGTTACAGGCGTGTGCCGCCATGCCCACCGCACCTGCATTTTTTTTAGTGGCGTGCTGTAGTCACGCCAAGCCTGATCTGACGCCCATTCTTGGCGCTCCCAAGAATGGCCAGGCCTCGGCCACCCATTGTCTCTGACATTCCGGGGCCCGGTCGCTCCGGCCTCTGCGCTTGGCCTGTAATTCTGGGAGCCGCCGCCAGGGGGACGGCGCTGCAGGTGTCCCGCGACGCTGGACTGAATCGCCGAGGAAAGCAGGGACCACTCCCCGCCCGGGCGCCCGCTAAGCCTCGATTGACCTGCCTTTGAAGCCCAGACGCCCAAATCCCGAGCAAGCTTCACCAGCCCAGGCGTGGGAGCCTGCGGGTGCCCCCATCCCTGGCTGGCGAGACAGAGAAGCAGGCCTCACCGGCGCGCACGGGCCCCCGCCCTCCCCCTCGCCCGAGAACCTCATCGAATTGACTGATTCATTCCTAGTGACTTCTGCAGCCCCCGCTTCCGTGGCTGCACCTTGAACTTGCATTAAGTTTTAATTAAAGCCGTTTCGCCGGCCTTGCCCTTGGCTGAATGCAGCTGTAGGCCCAGGGCACCGAGATATTTAATACTTTGCCTCTCCCCGCTGATGGCGCGGGGTGCCCAAGGGTGTACCCGAGCCGTGCCCTGCTCGCGGCGATCCTCCGGCTCGCTTAAGTGTGCCCACAGGCCCCGAGCGGGAGGCCTGCAATAACTATTCATTGCCCTGGGTTAAGTGTGCCCAGGGGCACCCGTAAACTCAATGCAGTGATTAGCGATTGCTCCCAGGGAAGGCTGCCCGAGGTCCTGCAGAATGTCCGAGGGCCCTAAATATAGCCTGTGCCTGGCGACTTAAAGGGCACCGCACCTCGGCTCTCCGCACCTCGGCTCCCTCCCAATTCCGCCCTCCCTTCCTTCTTGTAGCCGAATCCTGGCCCTTTTCCTTCCCCCTACCCTCTGCCCCACCGTGGTACTGGGAATTGAATCCAGGGGGTTCTACCTCGGATTGAAACCCCCCAGTTCTTTTATTTTATTGGAAAAAGGGTCTTGCTAAGTTACCTTGTGATGGCCTCAAACCTGTGATCCTCCTGTCTCAGCCTCTCAAGTACTGGGGTTACAGGCTTGATCTACTGTGTCCAGCTTCATTTGCTCCTTCCTTCCTTCCCATCTGTTACTGGGGACTGAACCAAGGGGCATTCTACCTCTGAGCTACATCCCCCAGCCTGATTTAATTTAATTTAATTTTTTTTTTTTTTGGCGGTACTGGGGATTGAACCCAGGGGCGTTCTACCTCCAAGCTACATCCCCAGTCCTATTTTGTAATTTTTATTTTGAAACAGGGTCTCACTAAATTGCAGATAGCCTAAGTAGCTGAGGCTGGCCTTGAACCTGGATCCTCCAGTCTCAGCCTCCCAAGTGCTGGGATTACATGTGTGTGCCACCACACCCGGATTAATTTTTTAATTTTTAATTTTTATTTTTTGTGGCGCTGGGGATTGTGAACCCAGAGGCATTCTTCCTCTGAGTTACACCCCCAGCCCAATTTTATCTTATTTGGAAACAGGGTCTTGCTAGGTTGAAGAGAGTCTCACTGCTTGCTGAGGCTGTCCTCAAACCTGTGATCCTCCTGTCTTAGCCTCCAAAGTACTGGGATTACAGGTGTGCATCACCACACCCAGCTTATTATTATTATTTTTTTTTTGCGGTACTGGGGATTGAACTCAGGGATGTTCTACCTCCGAGCTATACCCCCAGCCCTATTTTTTATTCTTTATTTTGAAACCAGGTCTCACTAAGTTGCGGAGTGCCTCACTAGGTAGCTGAGGCTGGCTGCGAACCCGGATCCTCTGGTCTCAGCCTCCCGAATGCTGGGATTACAAGCGTGCGCCACCATGCCCGGCTTTATTTTTTATTTTGAAACAGGGCCTCACTAAGTTGCTGAGGCTGGCCTCGGACTTACAATCCTCCGGTCTCAGCCTCCCAAGTACTGGGATGATAGGTGTGTGCCACCGAGCCCGTCTTCCCTCTTTCTTAAAGCCCAGCCC
Source organism: Graphiurus murinus (assembly GCA_004027655.1). Classification (NCBI taxonomy): domain Eukaryota; kingdom Metazoa; phylum Chordata; class Mammalia; order Rodentia; family Gliridae; genus Graphiurus; species Graphiurus murinus. The sequence goes on along the minus strand of PVLC010009539.1, from coordinate 37,335 downwards.
CAAGTTCTGCCTGCCTGCAGGTTGCAGTCGAGGGAGGGAGGGCGTGGGAACAGTGGGGCCCCTTTGGCAGCTGACTGGTGAGGCTGAATCCTCTCACCCTGTCTCCACAGGGCAGGCGTCTTCCCACTCCCTCTTGTTTGCTCCACAAGTGAAGGCAGCAGCCCAAAGACAAGGAGATCGAAGGGTTCACCCAAGGGGGTCCTCGAGGGCCGTCCTGAGCCTGCTGACAATGGGGAGGCCCCTCCCTAAGGCCAGGGGGAGGTAGAGCTGGGGCACTTAGAAGGCTGGGGGGCGGGGACCTCCTCCCCTGGCCCAGTCACTCCTTGCTGTCCCCCGGGACCCCCTCCGTGTCTGTGCAGAGAAGGGGCATAGCCAAGGGCAAGGATGTGGCCAAGGTGAATCGGTCCTCTTTGGCCCTGGTCTCGCCACCTTGGACAGATCCGGGAGGGGATCAAGTGATCTCCAAGGGGCCCTCTGCTGGTCTGTGGTCTGTGACTCTACCCTCTGCCTTGACCCTCCTCCTCAGATCTGCCGCAAAGGGGAGCCAGGCATGGTGGTATGTCCTTGTAATCCTAGTACTTGGGAGGCTGAAACAGCAGGAGGCTTGCAGATTTGAGGCCAGCCTCAGCAACTTAGCAAGACCCTGTTTTTTCTTTTTTTTTTTTTTTTTTTTTTTTTTTTGCGGTACTGGGGATTGAACTCAGGGGCATTCTACCTCCGAGCTACGCCCCCAGCCCTATTTTTTATTCTTTATTTTGAAACCGAGTCTCACTAAGTTGCGGAGTGCCTCACTAGGTAGCTGAGGCTGGCCGCGAACCCGGATCCTCCGGTCTCAGCCTCCCGAATGGTGGGATTACAAGCGTGCGCCACCACGCCCGGCTAGCAAGACCCTGTTTCAAAAAAAAAATTAATAAGTCTGTGGTATAGCTCAGTGGGAGAATGTCCCTGCATTCAATCTCCAGTACCAAAAACTAACAAATAAAGGAGCCAGGGGTGTAGCTCAGAGGTAGAATGCCCTGGGTTCAATCCCCAGCACACACACAAAAAGGCTCAGTGGGGTTTGGAGAATGTAAAAAGACCAGGGGGCAGCTGGGTCGAGGCATTGCTGCCGCAGCAGGGACTCCAGGCTGTCCTCTGCCCTCACCATCACCTTGGTCCTCACCTGTGAGAGGAGAGAACCATGTGAGGCTCAGGTGCAGTCCGGGACCAACTGTCCTGGTTTTAGCACTGAACACCCCAGATTAAGGGAATCTCAGTCCTAGGGAACCTGGGATGACTGGTCACCCAGAGGATGGTGCTATTAGCAAGTACAGATACACTCTGGCCTCAGAAACACTTTCTAAGCCAAGCATAGTGAAGCACATCTGTAATCCCAGGACTTCAGAGGCTCAGACAGGAGGATTGCAAGTTCGAGGGCACACTCAGCAACTTAGTGAGAAAAAAAAAAAAGACTAAGGGTGTAGTTTGGATGTAGAAGGCCCCTGGGGTTAATTCCTAGTACCAAGAAAAAAGGTGAAGGAGGAGGAGGAGGAGGAGGAGGAGGAGGAGGAGGAGGAGGAGGAGGGAAATGACAATAAAGGACCATTCTCTCTACCTCTGCATATTGGATCCCACTGGAAAGAGAAAGGGCCAGGAGCCATGGGTGAACTCAGGAGCAGGAGGGGCAGGACCTGGAGGGGGCTGGGGGCCCTGCAGGGAGCCGGCCCTGAACCGTGGCGCACAGCCGCCCTTGGCCTCGCCAGCTGCACCCGGCCTCCCAGCTGCCCCCTTGGCCAGGCCCAGGGCAGCAGCTGAGGCTGCGACATTTCCCTGGGTCTGTTGACACTCGAGTCCCAGAACATAAATGATTTTCTTGTCTTAATGAGCAAACAGCCCTGCAGCGCGCAGCGGCCTCCCGCCGGGGTAATTGCCCGCGCTTCTGGGCTGCGGAGGGATGTTTGCCTGCTCACCTCTGCTCAGGGAAGTTGTTCTCGCTCTGTTCTGCAGGTCTCCCGGCCCCTGCCCCTGAGGAGCGACAGCAGACAGGTAGGTGGGGCAGGAGCAGCTTTCTGGAAGGTTCTACCAGGCCTGGCGCTCAGGGATGCTGTGAGGCAGGAGGTTTTGACAAGTGTAACAGCCCTCCTGGGCCTGGGTCTTGGCGGGAGCTCGAAGCTTACCCTGGTGGCGTCCGGGCAGACACCCTGAAGGGAACTCCGCAGAGGGGACCTGGCTGAGCTGGAGCCTCAGGGTCCTTCCACGCGAAGGCCCTTTCTGCAAAGACCCTGGTGCTGGGAGCTCGTGTCTTTGCAAGACCACCTGTTCCCATACTGGGCAGCTGTCTCCCCACCCTTCCCTCTGCTGGTCTAAAGCGCGTTTCCTCTGGAAGGAGCCAGCCCCTTCTCCAATTTATTTTATTTTTTGTGGTACTGGGGATTACGCCCAAGGGCATTCTACCTCTGAGCTATTACCTTCAGCCTTATTTTTTATTTTATTTATTTGTGGTACTGGGGATTGAACTCAGGGGCATTCTACCTCCGAGCTACACCCCTGGCCCTATTTTTCATTCTTTATTTTTGAAACAGGGTCTCACTAAGTTCCAGAGGGCCTCACTAAGTAGCTGAGGCTGGCCGTGTACCCAGATCCTCCAGTCTCAGCCTCCCAAGCACTGGGATTACAAGCATGTGCCACCATGCCTGGCTATTCTTTATTTTGAAACAGAGTCTCACTAAGTTGTAGAGGGCCTCACTAAGTAGCTGAGGCTGGCTGTGAACCTGCGATCCTCCTGTTTCGGTCTCCCAAGTACTGGGATTATAGGCATGAGCCACCACACCAGGCCTTTTATTCTTAATCTTGAAACTGGGTCTCACTAAGTTGCGGACGGCCTCACTAAGTAGCTGAGGCTGGCTGTGAACCTGCGATCCTCCAGTCTCAGCCTCCCAAGTACTGGGATATAGGCACACTCCACCATGCCCAATGCCCCTTCTCTAATTTATATTCCTTCGAATGTTTGGAGTTCATGGGTGTGTGCTTCCTCAGGCCCTCCTGAATTCCTCCTGCCGGTCCTAGGATGGGGACTCAGGGACCCTGAGGACCCCTCTTCCACCATCAGCCACCCAGCTTTCTTCAAGGCCCCAATTGCCAGTATCCTACTAAAGGGTGACAGGAGGTCACTCCTGGCCTGGGTGGCATGTGGGCTGACCCATTGGCATCGCAGGTCGGGTCCAGTACAACCGTTCCTTCAGCCACATTGGGTGCCTGCTCCCCTAAGATATGAGCGTGCTGGGGCTGGGTTACAGGACTCCCTGAGTGGCCTTCATCCTGCCGCCGTGCCAGCCCATCCTTCCCATGTCCCTGTCACCTTCCTGAGGGTCCCCCAAATACACATCCTCCTTGTCTCCCTGGTCAGAGGGTTTGGGGGTGTGCCTGTTCCCCCCAGACCCCATGGCTGCTGTCCCTTCGAGGGGAGCTGGTGGCTTCTCTGGAAGATGCCAGTCTGATGGGATTGTACGTGGACGTCAACGCCACCGCGATCACCATCCAAAGCCCGAGAGGAGAACTTCTGCAGAGACAGGAGGTCAGTGTTGGGGAGCGGGCCCTGCCGGGCTGGGGGCCTCTGCAGCAGAGCACCCCACAAACATTTCACCATCCCTCCGGCACCAATTCAAATGTCCACCTGCACCACTGGACAGATTTAGGCAGGCAGCTTTGGAAATTGGGCCCCATTAGCGTAAAGTGCTCTGCTCGGCAGATGAGGGGCTCCTGTAATCATGTATTCAGCGCGTCCTGATCATGGTGGCAGGAGCGTAATTACCATCTCTTTAAATAGCCCAAAGTTGCCGTGTAAGAGAAGACGGCTCACATGACATTTGCTCCGAGCTTGCTTCCTGCTAAAAATATCCCAGCGAAATAATATTTCCTGGTTGCATTGGGGTGATGGTCCCTAACCTGGGCCCTGGAACACTGGGGGATTTAGTCCAGAGACTACTTGGGGGGGGGTTGCCTCCTGAAGGAGCAGACTTAGAGGCCACAGGGAGGATCTTCCTGCCTCCCCAGGTGCTGAACACCTCTGTGGAGCTCCTGCCGCTCTGGCTGGTGAGCGGCTACTATGCCTATTCCTTGGAGGCGACTTGCCCATTGGGTAAGACCCAGGAGCGCCCCAGTGCCCGCCTCTTCGACTTCATCTGCCCCCTCTGTTTTCCTCCCTCCCCTGGACACCTTGCTCTCCTCTGTCCCACTCCTCCATCTCTCCTTGTCTTAGCCCCAGCCTTGGCTGTGCGTTTCTGAAATGTTTGGGACAAAGAAGTTTGCTCCTGCTGCAAGGTGCGCGTGTGTGCGTATATGCGCATGTGTGCGCGCGCGCATGCGCAGTCTAAATGGAGTGTGGATGAGAAGTAGAATAGGTAACCAAGGCTGCAAATCTGGGGTCTGGGAACTCTTGGGAAGCCCCTAGATGGGCACCAAGGACTCTAAAGATAAAGAAGGGAGAGGTCTGCAGCCCTCATCGGATTCCCAGGGGCTCTGTGATCTGCTGGCAGTGGGACCCCTGATCAGCCATGTATGTGATAATGATTTTGTTCAGCTTGGGCTGACACCATTACCTTGCGCCTTATGTCATATAAAGAGGCTGGAAGGAATCTGGGAGACCACTTCCTACCTCTGTGGAATTTAAATTCGAAATATCTCCGCATGCAAAGTTAGGTGGATCAAAGGCTTCAACGCTGTGTGGGTCAATCGGAGGTGACGAACACGCCACATTTGTATAGAATTTGGTCACCGACTAAGTCTCAGAATCAGAGCTCTGGGGTGTTTCAGGGGTTGGGGACGGCCGAGTCAAGCTCACAAACATCTCCTTCCCGGTTGGTGATATTCAAAATCCCTCTCTTTGGAGACAAATGTGTTCATTTAGCAACTGCAGCGCTGGCTTCAAACGTCCCCATGAGAGGGCTGACACGACAAAATTCTTGCTAAAGTGTAAACCACTGATATGAGCTGTGTTTCTTTTTTTTTTTTTTTTTTTTTTGGTACTGGGGATTGAACTCAGGGACATTCTACCTCCAAGCTACACCCCCAGCCCCCCCCGCCTTTTTTTTTTTTTTTTTTTTTTTTGCGGTACTGGGGATTGAACTCAGGGGCATTCTACCTCCGAGCTACACCCCCAGCCCTATTTTTTATACTTTATTTTGAAACCGGGTCTCGCTAAGTTGTGGAGTGCCTCACTACGCAGCTGAGGCTGGCCTCGAACCCCGATCCTCCGGTCTCAGCCTCCCGAATGCTGGGATTACAAGCGTGCGCCACCACGCCCGGCTCCTATTTTTTATTCTATAGTTTGAAACCGGGTCTCGCTAAGTTGCGGAGTGCCTCACTAGGTAGCTGAGGCTGGTCTCGAACCCGGATCCTCCGGTCTCAGCCTCCCGAATGCTGGGATTACAAGCGTGCACCACCACGCCCGGCTTGAGCTGTGTTTCTAAGAGCAGCTTTGGTAATGGAAGGGGCACCCAGCTAGGTCACGGAAGCTGAAGACAGTCTTGGCAGAGATGTTTCTGCAGCTTCCTGGAGTCTCCTTGTTTTCTCCAATGGCCGGGCCCCCAGGGCTTGGGGATGGCCTCGTTTTCTTCTCTTCTTCATCGGTGCAGCCAAGTTCCATCCCCAGCAGCGATTGGGGACACCAACTAATCCACTGTCACTGGTACCAGTAGTGGACAGTGCTGGCCACAGACACGGTCTCTGGCTAATGTCCTGCGAGCACACTGGTGTCCACGTGCCTGCAAAGTATCTCCTCCCTCCCTCCCTGCTCCCTTCCTCCCTCCTTCCTTCTCCTCCTCTTCTTCTTCCTCCTCCTCCTCCTCTTTCTTCTTCCTCCTCCTCTTCTTCCTCCTCCTCCTCCTCCTCCTCCTCCTCCTCCTCCTCTTCTTCTTCTTCCATACTGGGGATGGAACCCAGGGGCATTCTACCTCTAAGCTACAACCCTAACCTTATTTTTTTATTCTTTATTTTGAAACAGGGTCTCACTAAGTTGCAGAGGGCCTCACTAAGTTGCTGAGGCTGGCCTCGAACTCAGATCCTCCTGTCTCAGCCTTCCAGGTACTGGGATTACAAGCGTGCACCACCACGCATGGCTTCTTTTTCTTCTTTTGGATTATAAAAGTTATATTTATTCACGATGCCACATTTATTGTATTCCCTTTGGAAAATGGAGAGCTGTTTATGTACCCAATGTGTACAGCTACAACCGTATACAAATTATAACATATAAAGGTCCTGGTAGAGCTAAGATAATACCACAATTTGGCTACTCCTGCCTCAGGGTCTCCAGCAAAGTGTCCTTTTCTGTGTCACACGCCCTTCCTGTTCTAGTGTCATCCCAGCCAGAGCCGGAGGTCTTAGTTCACATCCCCAAGCAGAGACTGGGTCTGGTCAAGAGAGGGTCCCGCATTGAGGAACCGTTCAGCCTGAAATCCCTCCGAGTCCTCCAGTCCGACACCTTCACAGTGACTGAGAACAGGGACTTCGTGGTGGTCAGTGTCCCAGCGGCTGCACTGCTCCAGGTCCAGGTCAGTGTCCTGGTGGCATTACTGCCCTGCCCCTTCTGAGACCCTTCTTTGGGCCACTGACACCGTGATGAGTCAGAAATGCAGAAAGCTGCTGGGCATGGTGGCATATGCTTGTAATCCCAGTACTTGGGAGGCTGAGATAGGAGGATTGTGGGTTTGCAGCCAGCCTCAGCTACTTAGTGAGGCTCTCTGCAACTTAGTGAGACTCTGTTTCAAAATAAAGAATAAAAAAATAGGGCTGGGGGTATAGCTCGGAGGTAGAATGCCTCTGGGTTCAATCCCCAGTACTGTAAAAAAAAATGCAGAAAGCATGGTACATGTCTATAATCTCAGTACTTGGGAGGCTGAGATGGGAGGATTGCACTTTTGAGGCCAGCCTTAGTAACTTAGTGAGAACCTCAGTAACTTAGCGAGACCTTGTTTAAAATAAAAAAAATAAAAAAGGTCTGTGTGAGGGAGTGCGATTTGGAGGTTGAATGCCCCTGGGTTCAATCCCCAGGACAAAAGAAAGGGAGGGAGGGAGGGAGGGAGGGAGGAAGGAAGGAAGGAAGGAAGGAAGGAAGGAAGGAAGGAAAAGAAATGCAGAGAGCAGATTGGTGGCACTGGCTAGAAACAGACCTTGTGTCCTGGCGGTCCCAGGGGAGGGCAGCCACAGGGCATGGAGCCCACCTGCCCTGGACAACCAATTCTCCTTGCCCCTCAGCCGTGCCCACAGGCCCAAGGAGCTCCGGGGACACAAGCTTTCTACAGGGTGGACCTGAGCCTGGAATTTGCGGAGATGGCCGCCCCAGTCCTCTGGAGGGTGGAGAACGTCTTCCCATGTGTGGGTAAGTGAGTCACGGTGCCCGCTGGTGGCGGGTACATGCCGCCAGGGCCCTGGCCTGTGGATCTTTCTTCTGTGACAACATGGCTTTCCCTGGGCCGGAGATGTTCCAGATCCAACCAAGGGAGTAATGGTGGCAGATCTGCGGCTGGAACAGACAGGAGAACAGAATGGCTTGGGGAAGCCAGGCACAGTGGCGCATGCCTGTAACCTCAGTACTTGGGAGCCTGAGACAAGAGGATCACAGGGTCCAGGCTAGCCTCAGCAGCTTAGCAAAACCCCCAGCAATTTAGTGAAACTCTGTTTTAAAATAAAAAAGTAGTGGTGTATGCTTGTAATTCCAGTACTTGGGAGGCTGAGACAGGAGGATCACAGGTTCGTGGCCAGCCTCAGCTACTTACTGAGGCCCTCTGCACCTTAGTGAGACCCTGTTTCAAAATAAAGAATAAAAATTCGAGCTGGGGGTGTACCTCGGAGGTAGAATGCCCTGAGTTCAATCTCTAGTACCAAAAAAAAAAAAAAAAAAAAAAGTGGTTTGGGGATCAAGGGGTCAGAAGGTCCCCTGCTCTGGAGTCAAACTTCTGGGATGGGGGAACAGAGGCAGGGGCACGTCCACTTCCTCACCAGCTGCGGAACCCCGGCCAGTGACTTAATCTTGTTCAGCCTCAGTTTCTCCACCTGGAGAATGAGAATTTCAGTGCCCGTTGGCAGGATGGGAAGAGAAGAAGGCGGGGGACGAGGGAAGCCTGGAGCGGGGGAGCGGTCCTGTTTTGATCTGTCCAGCCATCTCCTCAGCCCACTAAGAGGCGGACCCTGCTCCTTGGCAAAGAGCTGGGGACAATGCAAGTCATTCCTTAGTCCTAGGGAGCCCCCCCCCCGAAACACCGCCAGTGTGCTCCGCGCCGGAACGTGGGGACCGTGTCTTGAAAGGGGGTTTTCGGTGAAAGCCCGGCTACCGGACGACCTGGTATTCACACGTGCTAAACCACCAGGAGCAAAACCCCGTTCGCGTACAGCGTAAGGAAATCCACATAATTCACAAATGATGTCGACCACTTTCATCTTATACTTCCTAACTGTCCTCAATAGAAGACAGACGCGAAGGAGATTTAACTCAGATGTCAGGAGCGCAAGAATGCCCCGTTACCAGGATATGATGTTTCGGTGCTGCATAAAAATGTAATTATATTCAGAACTATATTTAAAGATTAAAAGGGGGGACTGCCTACCACATCTAGCCCCAAATTCAGAATTAGAAACAAAGAAAAAGGGAGGATGGGGGTGAGGGTGGGGGAAGATGGATCCTAACAGTCTGCTAAAAATGGAAATATCTCTCGAAAGTTTTTACACATTTCGGCTGTTTTTATTTTAACAGTTTCCTGCGGTGCCGACACGGGTTTTCAGAAGGGAGGGCTAGAACTTTCTCCAGTAAATATTTGCTGAGGACTTGCTCCGCCAGGCTCAGGAGGGGACAGAGGCCACCAGATGGGCCCTCATTTTCCAGGAGTGTCCAGGGCAGACAGGGAGATAGGACACATCAGGAGAATTACAGCGGAGGGCAGGCGTGTTCTGATCTTCAAAATCCTGGGCTTTGAAGTGCGGGTAGGTTCCTCCCGTGGAGATAAAGAACAAAACACAAAAATAGCAACAGCAATAAAAAAAATATTTTAGGAAAAGTTTTTGGCCTCCCTGGAAAGATTTACACAGGGAAAGAATGTTCTCTTTCCCGTTTTATTAATTTAATATCAGCAGCCAGGATGAATCTCTCCCCTCCCTGGTTCCCAGCGCACCTTCCCTCTACCTCCCCCGAAGCTTCTGGGTCTTTCTGTTCTTATTATAGTTACTGGTGCGTGTTCCTGTCTCTCCCTCTAGTCTGAGTGCCTGGAGATCAAGGACTGTATCTTGTGCAGTTTTTATTTTTCACAATCCTTAGACTGCCTTGCCTTTGGTAAGCACTCAATAAGTGCTTGTTGGACTGAATTTTCACTAGGAGTTTTTACAAAATGTTTTAGACGAAGAACAGTTTTTTTTTTTTCTTTTGTAAATATATGACGAACAAGTTTGAATATGAATGGATTGCTGAAGTGCTGTATGGTTACAGATTTTTTTTTTGGTACTGGGGATTGAACCCTGGGGGCATTCTACCGCCAAGCTACATCTCCAGTTCTGTTTCTTTTTGCAGTACTGGGGATGGAACTCAGGGGCATTCTACCTCTAAGCTACAACCCCAGCCTATTTTTTATTCTTTATTTTGGAACAGGGTCTCACTAAGTTGCAGAGGGCCTCACTGAGTAGCTGAGGCTGGCCGCGAACCTGTGATCCTCCTGTCTCAGTCTCCCAGGTACTGGGATGACAAGTGTGCGCCACCACGCCTGGCTACAGATTTTTTTTGTGTGTGTGTGTATATGTATGGTACTGGAGATTGAACCCAGGGGCATTCTACTTCCGAGCTACACCCCCAGCCCTATTTTTTATTCTTTATTTTGAAACAGGGTCTCACTAAGTTGCAGAGTGCCTCACTAAGTAGCTGAGGCTGGCCGCAAACCCGGGTCCTCCATTCTTAGCCTCCCTGTACTAGGATGACAAGCGTGTGCCACCATGCCCAGCTCCGTTTTTATTTTTATGTTGAAACAGGGTCTTGCTAAGTTGCCGAGTCTGATTTTGAACCTGGGATCCTCCTGTCTCAGCCTCCCAAATATTAGGATTATAGGCATGCGCCACCACACCTGGCTCAGATTTTTTTTTTTTTTTTTCGGTACTGGGGATTGAACTCAGGGGCATTCTACCTCCAAGCTATACCCCCAGCCCTACTTTTATTTGGAAACCGGGTCTCACTAAGTTGCAGAGGGCCTCCTCCACCATTCTTAACAGGTGCATTTGGAAGTGATCAGGATGTGTTCTAAACTTTGGGGGGCTGGACTGGAGCAAGAGAGTGTTTAAAAAAAAATCTGCCAGGCGTGGTGGCAGTTGCTAAGGCTGGCTTTGAACCTGTGATCCTCCTGTCTCAGCCTCCCAAGTACCGGGGTTACCAGTGTGCGACACCACGCCTGGCTTAAAAATCGATCTCAGTGCCCACACAATCTCTCCAGGTCAGAGGTCTGCGAAAGGCAGCCTTGAAGGCAGCTCCAGACGCAGTGCTCGAAGGTGACCTCCCCAAGCTTCCCTTCGTCCACCGGTAGTAAAGGAGGCCCTTGCGGTCCCTATGGCAGGGTGATGGGAAATTTCTTCTTCCTTAGGAGAAAGGCTGACCTCTGCCCTCTTTCTGAAAGGTTCAGGAACTGAGTTGCTTGCCTCAACACCTGTGCCCAGAACTATTTCATCCACCTCAACCGCAGGACCGGAGACCCCTCCGGCAGGAACGCCGTCTGCTGCCTCTTCCTGGTTCCAGGTAGCCGGAGCCGCTGGCCGGGAAGAGCCTCCTCGGGGCCTCGAACACTGGCCTTCCGACACGCCGGCCAAGGCAAGCCATGGCTGTGTCCTCTGCCCACGGCTTCCTCCCCAGATTGTCTTCTTGAAGCTTGGGTGGGCCCAGCCGAGCACAAGACCCCTGTCTTTCACCACCGGTGACCTGCGGCCATGTCACCTCAAATTCGAATGTTTCCCAGAGAAAGCCAGGGCCCCTGAGAGCTCCCACCTAGGGGAGGACCTCCTGTCATCTGTGCAGCCTTCCCGTGCCTTGAGATAAGTCAAAAGGAGGTGGTGGGTAGGGTCAGCAGCTGAGCCCACAAACCAGGGGAGGGAAACTGAGGCACATGCCACATTTGGCGGGAGCCCTAGAGCCAGGCCCAGAAAACCAGCCGGAGGTCACAGCTCCCTCAGGCCCTTCTCGGGTGGCCAGAGCCTATGCATGTTGATCTCTTATTCTTATTAATTCATCTCTCTCTCTCTCTCTCTCTCTCTCTCTCTCTCTCTCTCTCCACCCTCCCTGCAGCAGGGCCCTGGACCAGTCCTCCAAACAACCAGGCCTGCGGGAGAAAGCTGGGCATCTGCTGCCTCTCTTTTCCCCAGAACAATGCAAGATCAGCGTGGTCCCCGGGCCCCCCTGGAGGCAGTGGGATCATCTGCACCGGCCCCGACTGCCGCCATGCTGTCCTCAGAGCCCGTGGGCGCTGTCGCAGCTGGCTCCAGGTCCTCGGGCCCCGCCTCCCCAGCCCCCACTGCCCGGAGCATGCACTTGTCCTCCAAAGCTTCCTCTCCTCCATCGCCTCCCTGGAGGTCTGCCCCATCCAAGGTGACCCTGGGCTCAAGACCATCTGGTACCCTCACTGGAGACCCAAGGACCCTGAGGCCTGAACAGGACTCTGCCCAGCCACCAGGAAGCCCCCTCCTGCTGGGAGGGTTGTCAGGGGCCCATGTGGCTTCAATGGCGTCTATCCCAGGGAAGCCTGCCCGGGCCGGCAAGGAGTTCCAGCCATTGAAGAGGCCCTTGGTGACAACCCCGGCTGAAAAAGTGTTCGATCCCCACCATTCCCCTAGGATGCGCCAGGAAACGTCCTCTGTAACGGAAGCTGAAGAGCCACCCCAGAGCGACCGTGGCGTCTCCTGGGAAAGGGCCAGGGGGCACCTGGGCGTGTCATCCTCGGCACCAGTCCTGCTGGAGATCGATGCCACCTTCACCACCCCAAGAGGGGGTCCGCGGGACACCAGTGCCCATCCGGCGGCCTCAGGACCTGAAATCCACGGGGTGGACCCCACAGCCCCCCTGACAGCCCTTCCAGAGAGCCCTCGGGCCTCCACCTCCCAGAAGCCGGCAGCCTCATCGGTGGGAGGGTCGGATAGAGCCCCAGACCCAGAATCAACCCCCAAGTGGCCGGGGGGCTGGCACGAAGCGGGGGCTGCACACACACCCAGCCCTCCACGTTCGCAAACACCGAGCCTTTGGGCTTCTGCAGAAACCACGTCGCCCGGCCCGGCTGAGCCCCAAAGCCCCTTTCTCCAGCAGGAGTCAACAGAATCCACACTGGCCACCAGCCTCGGCTCCCTGAACTCCAGCACGTCAGAGAGGGGCTCCCTGGGAGGCCCCCATGCTGGGCCTCTGTGAGTCCTGGGTGGCCCCAGGGAGGGTCAGTACACAGGAGTCAGGGTTTGGGTCACCTCCTGCTTGCCTGGTCCTCCCAGTGGGAAGGGGACCTGAGTGCAGGACAAAGGCCTGCGGTCTCTCCTGGGCTGGCTCAGCCCTGTTTCTGCGCTTGCTCTTGCTGGCAAAGGCGGTGAGGCTCAGGTACTGCAGCCACGCCTACGAGGGTCCGGGTGTCCTGTCCCAGTGTCCCCTGCTCTTTGCTGTGTAACCTGGGCAAAGCTCTAACCTCTCTCAGCCTCAGTTTCCTGATCAGTCAGATGGGGAAAGTACTATTTCCTCCCTGGTGGAGCTGTTGGGGGTAAGGGGTGAGAAACGCCCCTAAGTCTTGAGCTAGGAGCCCCGCCACTCATGGTGCCCTCAGAACCCAAGAACCATCCCGGACTCATTTGGCAACCAGAGCAGCCAAACTGTGCAGCTCCGAGGCCCAGGAGCCACAGGCATCTGTGGGGGACTACAGTCTCCCAGTGTCGGTCCCCTCCCTGGGGCCTAAGGGGGCCAGGACCCCAGGTGTCTAAAGGACCCAGAGGAGGACGGGGAGCACCAGGGCTTTGTTGTCAGTACTCCTCGAGCCCTTCTTCTGGTTTCCATGGCAGCAGCTGGTACCTTGCTAGGGCCGACGGGGCAGCCCCAGTGACCTCTGGTGACCTGGGCTCTGTGGCCCCGAAGCCCCGCTGTGGCCAGGCGCGGTGGCTGGGTGCTTCCCCGGAAGACTGGCGCCCCCGCCCGCGCCGGGCCGACCTGAGGCTGGAAGTGGGATTTGAGAGGCAGCCGAGGAGAGGAGGCCAGGGGGGCACCGCCCGCCCGGAACGAGAATGAAATAAATAAATAAATAATCAGGGTTGTCTTGGCTGATAAACAGTCCCTCCCTAGAAGACGACTTCTCCCCCTGTGCGCCCCCCCTCCTCCCTCCTCCTCCGGGCAGATCCATCGCAGGCAGAAGCTTAATAGCCCCATTTAAGGCTTTTCCTTTTCACCACGGAATTGAGCTGCTCCTGCCATTACGAGGTTTTCAGCTTCTCTCTGAAATCAAATTACTGACTCCATTTAATTTTTTAAAAGCTCGGATGATTTCCCTTCTTGAATCTGAGCCGTGACTCCCAGGCCAGCCCTCCACCCCCACCCCCCTGCCCCCCTCCCCCTCCCCCGCCCCCGCCTCCGCCCTGCCAGGCAGGTCCCCTGTGGGCAGCTGCTGCCCAGGGATGGCCAGGGGCCCCACACCAGGACAGGCCCGACACCTGACACCGCCGGGCGCTCCAGGCGGCCTCAGTCTCCTGTGGGTCGCCTTGGCCCATGGATCCCAGGGCTCTGGAACTGAAAGACGCTGGTGGGGTCAGTGGTTAGAGCGCGGCCTGCTGCTGCAGGGGGCTTGTGTGGGCGGTCCTCAGAGTCCCCCCGTCTCTGCCATGCGTGTCCGGGGTCTCATCACCCCATAGGTGTTTGCGGGGCACCTCTCCTGCCCCGGGCACTGTTCCACTCTGGGGCAGCCCCCAGGTCAGGAATGTTCTAGTGTGACCAGTACTGCCCACACGTGGACCATTCTAGAGGGTGCTGAGCGGTCTGAAGGGAACCAAGCAAGCAGTGGCTTTGGGTGGCTCCCCAGGAAGAGGAAAGGGGGTGACTTCAGGAAGAGCTGGGGGCACAGCATCCAGGCAGAGCGGCGGGGAGTGCGACCTGGTCAGGGGAGGCTGGAGAAGCCATCACAGCAGGGCTGGGGATTTTTTTTGTTTTGTTTTGTTTCTGTGCTGGGGATTGAACCTAGGGGCATTCTACCTCCAAGCTACAGCCCCCTTTTTATTTTTTATTTTGAAACAGGGTCTCACTAAGTTGCTGACCCTGGCTCGAATCCACAGCCCTCCTGTCTCAGCCTCCCCAGTACTGGGATTGCAGTCGTGGGCCACCACGCCCGGCTGAGGCTAGGCTTTGTTCTGGCCTCGCTGGGCGGTGGACGGGGGGGTCCAGGAGGCAGAGGAGTGGCATTGGATAGCCGCCTCACAAAGCTGGCTGTGGCTGATCAACGATGTCAAAGGGCCCAGAGCAGAAACAAGGGGGCTGGGGCTGGTTCAGAGGTTGCCTGCCCCACTTGGAGGTAGAAGTGACTCACAGGGTCCCGTCTTTGCAGGTTGGGCCACTTTCGCTCCTGCATTCTGAGGACGTGGGGGAGGCGGCTGTCATCTGTCGTGGGAGACGTGACGCGTCTTCTATCTGAACCTTGGCTGCAGTGTTCTACCAGGAATCATTCTGTTTCTTCCTGTCTCTCTGTCTCCTCCACTCTCACTCTTCCCCCTCCTCCTTCCCCGCAGGGCCACCCAGCTTTGGGATGCAAGCACCTTAAGAAGTCCCGAAAGCCAGGGCTAACCTTTTACCAAGGGTGTTTAACCACCCTGCACCCCTGGGGACCGGAGGAGGAGAATGGCGTTAATGAAATCGCTGGGCTGTACCTGGCATGGACAGCCCCTCGCCTGCATGGTGGCGGGTGGCGATTCGCGGGGCTGGGAGGGTCCGGGCATTAACTGTTCTGGGCACTCTTCCCAGCTCAGCTTTGTGCGGCTGGAACAAAGCGCTTTACTTCTCTTCCTTCCCCTGGCCTCGCTCGCTCGACACCCTCTCCAAAGCAAGGCAGTTGTGTTTAATTAGCGCTCAGGGCGCCGGGGAGGGTTCCTGTTCTCCCTCAAGGTGGGACAGTCCAGCCAGGTGTGGTCGGCACACTCGGAATCCCAGTACTTGGGAGGCTGGGGCGGGAGAAGGGCAGGGTCACGGTCAGCCTCAGTAACTTAGTGAGACTCTGTTTCAAAATAAAGAGTAAAAAATAGATGTTGGGGATGTAGCTCAGGGGTAAAATGCCCCTAGGTTCAATCCCCAGTACTGCAAATAAATAAATAAATAAACAAATAAATAAATAAATAAATAAATAAAAATAAAAAGGGCTGGGGTGTAGCTCAGAGGTAGAATGCCCCTAGGTTCAATCCCCAGTACCTCAAATAAATAAATAAGTAAGTAAATAAATAAATATAAAAAGGGCTGGGGGTGTGGTTCAGAGATAGAATGCCCCGGGTTCAATTCCAGTACCAAAAAAAAAAAAAAAAAGGACAACCCCAGTTCTTTGTCCACCTGATTCCCGGGACCCAGCAGACCTGAGCTTTGCCCCTGCCTTGGGACATCTAGCTTCCTGGTGACACCTCCCAGGTCTCGCTGTCACTCGCCCATGGCTGACGCCTCTGTGAATAGTGCCCCACGGGCAGAGGTGGCTCTTTGGCTAGGACTCAGCTGCTGCTGGGCAGGGACCTCAGGCGGCCGCGCTCTTCAGGGTGGTTACACAGCAGAGCCCGGGTTCCATCCTCAGCGGATTGGAGTCGCGTCCTTTCCCTGCCACGACTGCAGGAAGTCTAGGGGCTGGGGGGCAGCCGGAGCCCTCCTCTCCTGTCCCACAGAGCAGCCGATGAGCCGGCCTCCCGGGGCACCGGGCCTGTTTCTGTACTTGGCTACAATGTCCATGCTCTTTGTTTTTCTCTCGTGGAAGGTCTGATTCCCCGACTTTAGAGGCTTCCCACGACAGACTTCACACCGCGACATACCCTTTCAGCCTCAGCTGCAAGTCTCTGTTGGGTATTTGAATATCACTTAAACTGGAATTGTAGTTATCAACTCAGTCATTCTCCAAATTATTGCGTAACCAGAGAGGCTGCGCAGGGTGGGAAGAGCTTTCTTCTGGGCGTCAGGAGACCAGATTTGCCCCGCCCACGCTGATGACCTCCAGCAAGTTGGTTCACTTTTTATTTTGTTTGTGTTTTTTTGTTTGTTTGTTTGTTTGCTTGCTTGCTGGCACAAGGAGTTGAGCCTGGGAGCCTCCTACCTCTGAGCGACACTCCCAGCCCTTTTAAATTTTATTTAACAGGGTCTCTCTAAGTTGCTGAGCTTGGCCCCAAACCTGTGATCCTCCTGTTTCAGCCTCCCAAGTCCTGGGATTATAGGCATGCACCACCAAGCCCGGCTAAGTCCATTCCCTTTCAGAGCCTGGATTCAGCACTGGGCTGTTTGGAAACAGGAGGCCTGGGAACCTCTGACCTAGGATAGCTCGGGCTCGTCCCTTGGAGACAGTAATGAAGTCTTCAAAGCAGCTTGGGAAGGACCTCGCACTCCTGAGAGTCAATTGTGCCTAGCTTGGCTCAGCCCTTGGCCCCTCCCCAGGTCTCTGCTGCTCAGGGGTCTGGTCTCTGGGGCTGGGGGCTGCCTGAGACATCTGGCCAAGCCAGGGGGCAGGACAAGATGGGCCAAAATGGACAGAAGCGCAGTCCTATGTAGCCAGCCAGACCCCCGTCCCCGCCGTGCTCCACAGGTGACCTCCCACCCCTTCCTCAGGACGGTGGTCCTCCGAGTGGGAGCCTCCAATCAGCCTCCAACCAGCAGCATCCACAGCCTCGGGGAACTTGTTAGAAACGTCAGTTCTTGAGCTGGGGGTGTAGCTCAGTGGTAGAGTGCTTGTGGAGGCCACCGCTGAAAGAGACGTAAATTGGGCCAGTCTAGAAAGGGAACGGGGGCTAGCAGTCATTCTAATACACCCTTCAGGAGATTTTTTGTTTTGTTTTGTTTCATGGTACTAGGGATTGAACCCAGAGGCATTCTATCTTCGAGCTACACCCCCAGTCTAATTTTATTTCTTATTTGGAACCAGGGTCTTGCAAGGTTGATGAGAGTCTCACTACTTGCTGAGGCTGTCCTTGAACCTGCGATCCTTCTGTCTCAGTCTCTCAAGTACTTGGATTACAGGCATGTGCCACTATGCCAGGCTCTGTGTGTGTGTGTGTGTGTGTGTGTGTGTGTGTGTGTGTGTGTGTGTGTATTTGAAATAGGGTCTCACTAGGTTGCTGGGATTCTTGCTAAGTTGCTGAGGCTGGCCTTGAACCTGCGCTCCTCCAGTCTCAACCTCCCAAGTACTGGGATTACAGGCGTGCACCACGATGCCCAGCTTCTTTAGGGGAATCTGATGCACGTGCATTAGCTAAGAACCACTAAATCGAAGAATTCCCCTGCATTCATGACAAGGGGAATGGCCACACTCATCTGTCCATGGCATCGAGCACGGTCCTCTAAGGAAGAGAGGAATGGTTCTTTCCATCCACAGATGGGGAGGCTGCGGCTCAGGGCTTTGCCCAGGGTCACACAGCTGGTCCACGGGAGCTCCAGAGCTCAAACCCTGGCCTTCTCCTTCTAAGACGAGCGCTCTCTCCTGGACACCGTGGGTTTCCAGGGCCCCTTAGATCAAAGGAATAAATGTGCATCCATTGGCCGGAAGGGAAACTCCCCTTTCTAGCTCTCTCTCCCCAATTTCCTGTTGCAACTGTAGGAAAGCACATCCAGGAAACATAAATTTTGCCTGGCAGTTGAGTAAGAGCCCTGAAAGGAGTTGCACGTCAGGGAGATGGGACTTTATTTCTCAATGAAATAGCCTTTTTATGGCTGGAATAAAAGTGCCAGGGGGAGCCTAATGCCAGGAAGTAGCAAGTGCATTGATAAACTCCTTCAGCTGGGGTGGGGACGGGGTGGGGACGGGTGGGGACGGGGTGGGGACGGGGTGGGGACGGCCGGACGTGGCGGCTGGAGAACAGAGCCCACATATCAAGATGCGCGCTTCTGTGCAGGTTGGAGCCATGGAAGGTCCTGGGCGGTCCTCATGGGCCACCCAGCTGGAGAAGAGCTGACAGGTGGACCGTGCCAGCTAGTTCACTGGACCACCAGGTCCTGGGAGCAGAGCTGCAGTGTGGAGAGTGGGCAGCAGGGGGCAGCATAACACACTGTTCCAGCTGGGCCAGTGGGCGCGGTGGGGGGCTTGGGGGCGGGGTCTCTGCGCCTCAACTCTCAGGGGGTGGGTCAGCGGCAGCCCCCTTCCTGGGACTCCTTCCTTCTTTCAGCCCTTCTTGCCCCTAACCTCTTTAGAGCCGGGGGCAGTTTGCCATCTTTATTCTGGTGCCTTCCTAATCATAATGGAAGTGGGGACTTGGCGGGTGGGGGGCTCTCCATGCCTTGCCCACCCTCTGGCTAGCTTCTTGAGCTTCTCCAGGCTTTGCTTTGGACCTGATTAAGCCCTTGGCTTCCTTCTGAGGGATCTCTTGAGGGGCCTCCGTGTGCATTCTGGGTGGGACAGTGGCTTTTGTGGGTGGGGACCACAGCCCTCAGGGTCACGGGGCGGGGAGGAAGGGGGGCAGGATAAAACCCTGAAGGACAAAGAGAAAGCCAGGAAATCTCCTCATTTGAGAACGCGGGTGATTGGCAGGTTTATGGCCTCGGGAAGGTGCGTGGTATTCTGCACAATCAAGTCATTTTTAAAAATAATCTCCCTGCTTAAGTCGTACACGCTGCTAATTGCATTTTAATAAGTCTCTTAAAATCTTGCCATATTTTTTAATATCCTAATATTAGGTAAGTGATTGCGGGGGACACTGGAGGGCACGGGGAGTTTATATAACCGAGGGGGGGGGCTGTAATGAAGTGGGGGGGCGACCCCCAAGTGGCCAGGGTGTGTATGTATGTGCGAGGGTGTCCGGGTTCGTGTGGGGCGTGTGAGGTAGGGGGCGCAAGTGTGTGTCCACGCAGGAGTACACTCGGGTGTGTGCGTGTGCATGGAGAGGGCTTCCCTGTCTGGAGACAGAGGGTCCACAGGAACCCCTTCCTCAGCTGCAGGGTCATCCATGTCACCGCCGAAGTCCCCTACCTGCGAGGAGACAGATGTCTCCCCTTTTCTTTCCTGTGGTCCCAAACTAGAAATCTGAGCCAGAGCCGGGTGTGGTGGTAATCCCTGTACTTGGGAGGCTGAGACAGAAGGATCGCAGGTTTGCAGCCAGCTTCAGCTACTTAGTGAGGCCCTCTGCAACTTAGTGAGACCCTGTTTCAAAATAAAGAATAAAAAATAGGGCTGGGGGTGCAGCTCAGAGGTAGAATGCCCCTGGGTTCAATCCCCAGTACCGTTAAAAAAAAAAAGAACATGTGAGCCAGAGAGGATCTCTGATCCAGTTCATCTGCTCTTCCCAAGGTCCTGAGCGGAGACAGGGGTCGTGACTTGGCCAAGACCATGGCGTCCCATGGGGGACTCAGACTGCAATCTTGTGAGGACAGAGGCAGAGCCACCTTTGTCCTTCTTTCAGTGCAGGGCGCTGTGTCACCTTCCCGTCTCAGCATCCTTATACATGGAGCTGTGCCAACCTCACAGGGCCCGGCCACATGGAGAGGGGACAGTGGGTGACTGTCAATGGCCCTTACCCCACGCCAGGCATTTTGCAGGTGACCTCATGGAGCGAGAGCTTTAGGGTCCTCGGGAGAACCCGCAGCTAAGAAGTGACAGAGCTGGGATTTGAACCCGTGGCCGGCTCGTGGGGAAGGCTCTTAGCGCAGGAAGCTGGGCTGGGGCTCCAAGTGCTTCTCACTTGTTCAAGTGTCCAGGCCCAGTGAGGACCGTGACGGGATCTGCAGGGGGGCCTGGAGGCCGGGGAGCAGGAGGCCGGGGGGCTGCGGTCTTCTTCCCTCCTGACCTGTCCATCACTACAGGGCAGGTCCCGAAGCGGAGGTCAAGATCCAGCCTTCTCCTTGGAGCCTCCAGAGGTCAGAGGCCAGGGAGGCCGCACCTGAGGTGGTCACACTACGCTTCAGACATACTCCAGACTTCCGGGGACCCACCGGCCAGCCCCCCGCCCCCCATCCTCCTCCTCCTCCTCCTCCATCTCCTCGTTCCACGCCACCGGCCGGGTGGGAGGCACATGTTGAGGGAACTTCTGAACAGGAAGTCAGCGTCCAGGTCGGCCCAAGTCTCTTTTCATGTGGTTTCTTTAATCCCCCGGGCTGGGTTTCAGAAGCGTTTTACAGTTTCAGTTTTACAAAGCTACGCTCCCTTTAATGTTGGCGTTTTTCAGGAGGTGGGGGAGAACGGCTTCAGTCAAAACATGTGTGTTTTACATCAGCCAGCTGCGGACTGCGCGGCCGGGAGGGGAGGGGAGGCGAGGGGAGGCGGCAATGTGGCCTCCAGCCTGGGCAGGCAGCGCGGGGGCCCTTGGGTGGGTTTGGAGGCTCCGGCTGTCCTCCCTCCCTGGATCCTGCCTCGCTGCCTCCCTGCGGCCAGTGGGGCCTGGGCAGCCCTATTCAAGGCCCCTGCCACCTGGTCTCCCCTCTGGGGGTGTTGGTCTTTGCTGTGCAGAAACCTGGAGGCTCGTGTTCCTTTCAAGCTATACCCCCAGCTGCCCTGTTGCTATGGCTTTACTATTCCCCCCCTTATTATTATTATTTTTTTCGGTACTGGAGATGGAACCCAGGGGCATTCTACCTCCGAGCTACACCCCCAGCCCCATTTTTTTATTCTTTATTTTGAAACAGGGTCTAAGTTGCGGAGTACCTCACTAAGTAGCTGAGGCTGGCTGCAAACCCAGATCCTCCGGTCTCAGCCTCCCAAATCCTGGGATTACTAGCGTTTGCCACCACGCCCGGCTCCTTTTTTATTTTTATTTATTTTTTTGGCATTGGGATTGAACCCAGTGGCATTCTACCTCTGAGCTATACCCCCAGCTCTTTTATTTTTTATTTGATTTATTTATTTCGGTACTGGGGATTGAACCCACAGGCATTCTACCTCCAAGCTACACCCCCAGCCTGATTTTATTTCTTATTTGGAAATGGTCTCACTAGGTTGCTGAGAGCTTTGCTAAGTTGCCGAGGCTGACTTTGAACCTGCGATCCTCCTGCCTCAGCCTCCCAAGTACGGGGATTATAAGCGTGTACTACCACGCCCAGCCTTATTTTTTATTTTGAAACAGGGTCTTGCTAACTTGCTGAGGCTGGCCTCAAACCTGCAATCCTCCTGTCTCAGCCTCCCAAGTACTGGGATTACAGGTGTGCACCACCAAGCCCGGCAGTATGTTCCCTTTAACCCGTGCACTTTTTTTCCTTACAAGGACACCACCCGAGCCAAAAATAATCTTTGAAATTGTGAGTTTGCCATGCCAGCCACGTCTACATGGTCGCCTACACAATGAAACAAATTTAAGACTAGTAAAATAAATAGAAAAGGCTAAAGTCATCCTGCGAGCCATGCATGTGGCTGGAAATCCTGTATTAACATGTCGCCCTTCCCTGGCAGAGAAGACCAAGGTGGAGAGGGAGGTGAGCGGGTCCTCCTGCTGGGCGGGGTCCTCAGGGCAGGCTTCTTGGCCTGGCAGTTCTTGGAGGAACCGCTGGGGCTGCTGGGAGCTGGAGGAGAGGGCAGAGTTCCTGGGCTGTGCGGTTGGGGGGGAAGAATGTAAACTTTGGAATCAGACCTGGTCCACACCCTGGCTGTGCTGTCTCCTAATCGTGTAAACGTGGGTGAGCTGTCTCTTTGGCTTCAAGCCTCAGTCTCCCTATCTGTGAAATGGGGGTGGAAATGTTGACCTGGAATCAGAGGCCCATCTGGGAAGAGCCTGCATCTGCCTGTGACCACTGGTGAGCCCCTGGGCCCTGGATCGTTCAGTCACCAGTGCCGGGAGGCAGCAAGAGGTCCCCAGAGAGAAGCCTGGGGTCAGGAGCCTAGACCCTCCCTCCCCTGTCCTGAGCGGTTTGGACGGGCACTGGGGCCTGGAGCACCTGGGCTGTGTGGCCCCGGATGACAGGGGTGTGGGATTGCAGATGTCTTCCCCATGTTGGCCCCAAATGTCTGCCATGGCCCTGTGGCCTCCAGCTGCTTACGACCTGGGGTCCCCCAGAGTCCGGAGGCCTCAGAGGTCTGGGGTCTCCCCTCCTCTCTCACTCTGCTGACGTCAGGCCAGGGTCCCAGGGACAGGCCTGGAGGTGGCCACTCTTCCAGCAGCACGCTCTCTTTCCTCAGAGCCTGGGAGTGGTTCACATATCTGTAATCCCAGTTCTTGGGAGGCTGAGATAGGAGGATTGAGGATTGGAGGCCAGCCTCAGCAATTTAGTGAGGTCCTCCACAACTTGGTGAGAATGTTTCAAAATAAAAAATAAATAAATAAAAAAGGGCTGGGGGTGTAGCTCAGAGGTAGAATGCCTCTGGGTTCAATCCCCAGCAACACACACACACACACACACACACACACACACACACACACACGAGACACAGAAGAAGTCGGTGATGGTGATGATGGTGCTGGGAAGGAGGGGGCAGGTAGAGATGGCAGTGCACCAGACACACGCCGAGCACTTTTGCCAGAGTCTCCTGCTCCGTCTGCCCTGTGCCGCTCCCTGGAAGGGCATCTAGAACAGCGCCCGCACACAACAGACCCTCGGTGAAGATCTACTGAGGGAGCCAGGTGCGGTGGTGCACACCTGTAATCCCAGTACTTGAGAGGCTGAGACCGGAGGATCAGACAGGTTCAAGGCCAGCCTCACAGGGCCACTTAGCGAGACCCTCAGCAACCTACTCACGCCCTGCTTCAAAACAAAGCAATACAATCGGGCTGGGGGTATAGCTCGGAGGTAGAACACCTATGGGTTCAATCCCCAGTACCAATGAATGAATGAATGAATGAATATTAAATAAAGTTTAAAATGGACAGAGGTGCAGAGACTTAGAGAGGGTGAGGATACCCCTCTCCCGCCAGGCTCTCCCTCTTCCTCAGGACTGACCGTTGATGGCGGGGGCTCAGGTGCTGGCCAGCGCGCCACCCGGGGTGGCCGTTTTCCTCCCAGTTCTACACGTCATCGCACCTGCCGCCTCTTCGGTGCCCTTTGGGCGTGTCTGTGGAGGGCAGATCTCTCTGGACCCAGCCACCCAAGGGAGACACACCCTTGCCCGGGGCCTCTTCTGCCCCTGGGGCAGTGCCGGGCCAGGCGGGCGCTGGCCCGCTGCAGCTGTGCGGGGCCCAGGGAGGAGAGAATCAAAGGCAGGCCATGTGGGTCCCCGCTTTCATCTCCCGGCTTCAAAGAGGTGCAAACAAACCCTGTCCCCGTGCCAGGCGGCAGCTCCCTCCTCCTCTTCCAGGCTCTTCCCAGCTCCTCCTCCCTCCCAGACAGCCGGCAGCGCCTGCCCGCCCGCCCTGGTCCCAGGGCATCCAGAGGGCCCGGCTCGGGCTGTGCAGAAGGCTCTTGGCAGGGAGGGATGGCGGAGGTGTGCCAGGCACAGAGAGGGCTCGGAGGCCCCTCACCTGCACACGTTCCCGCAGTTGGCCAGACAGGAGCCGGGCTCACACCGGCACCCAGAACCTTCCGGTCCCGAGCTGCACTACTCAGTGTGGTGGTCACAGGGCCGCCGAGCCTGGGCGTGGGGCTGGTCTGCGTGGACGTGGGCACCGAGGGTGGCGTGCACACGGGGTTTCTTTGTGCGCTGAAATGATAGCATTTGACCCCACTGGGTTAAGAAAGTATGTTTTTTTTTTTTTTTTTTTTTTGTGGTACTGGCAATTGAACCCAGGGGCATTCTACCTCCAAGCTATACCCCCAGTCCTATTTTTTATTCTTTTTTGTGTGTGTGTGTGTGTGTGTGTGTGTGGTACTGGGGATTGAACTCAGGGGCATTCTACCTCCGAGCTATACCCCCAGCCCTATTTTTTATTCTTTAGTTTGAAACCGAGTCTCACTAAGTTGCGGAGTGTCTCACTAGGTAGCTGAGGCTGGCCTCAAACCCAGATCCTCCGGTCTCAGCCTCCCGAATGCTGGGATTACAAGGGTGTGCCACCACGCCCGGCTCCTATTTTTTATTCTTTATTTTGAAACCGAGTCTCACTAAGTTGTGGAGGACCTCACTAGGTAGCTGAGGCTGGCCTCGAACCCGGATCCTCCGGTCTCAGCCTCCCGAATGCTGGGATTACAAGCGTGCACCACCACGCCCGGCTAGAAAGTATGTTCTTAAAATTAATTTCACCTGGTGCTTTTTACTCTTTTAAATGTGACTACAAGGAAATCGAAAACAATGTATGTGATTCACTTCCTTTTCTTTTCTTCTCTTCTTTTTTCTTTTCTACTGGGGATTGAACCCAGGGGCATTCTACCTCTGAGCTACACCCCCAGCTCTTTTTATTTTTCATTGTGAAATAGGATCTCGATAAGTTGCTGAGGGTCTTTCTGAGTTACTGAGGCTGACCTCAAACCTGGAATCCTCCAGTTTCAGTCTCCTAAGTGCTGGGATTACAGGTGTGCACCATTACGCCCGGCAGCTCACTTTGCTCTTGTAGGATCACTCCATTCCAGAGACCATTCCTGCTTTGCAGATGACGGGCCTGAGATTCACAGAAATGCTGGCACCTGGCTCCCAGACGGCGCTCAGTAAAAATCTAAGGAAGGACTGTGACGCAGGTGAACCCCGTCCCTGTTTCCACCCCCAGGGTCCAGCCCAATGGTGGGGTGAGGTAGTGATGGAATCTGAGACCCCAGTTCTAAGTACCCCGAGCTTCTGAGTGGTGGAGACGCAGGTGCCAGGAGGCTCCTGGGCCGGGATCCTGGCTCCATCACGTACTGGTGTACGGCCCTGGGCGTCTCTCCGGGCCTCAGTGTTCTCACCTGGAAGCTGGGGAGGCTGGTAATGAAGACCGTGATGGAGGAGCTCCTTCCCGGGCTGCTGGGAGGTTTGCAGGAGTAACACGCTTTACTCACGCAGAGGGTGCTCTATCAGGCGTGGTGATCCTAGTACTTGGGAGGCTGAGATGAGCAGATCACAAGTTCACGGCCAGCCGCAGAAACTTAGCGGGACCCTGTTTCTAAGTAAAAAATAAAGTAGGGCTGGGGGTAGAGCTTGGAGGTAGAATACCCCTGGGTTCAATTCCCAGCACCACAAAGAAGGAGGAGGAGGAGGAAGAGGAGGAGAAGGAGGAGGCGGCTTTGTCTACGGGTGACAACGCCAGGTCAGTGTATATATGTATATGGAGTATATATCCCCAGCCCTGCCACCAAAGGCCCCAACCTGCACTGAAGAGCCACCCCAGTGTCCCAGTGATCCTGTCACCACTCCCGGGGACAGGAGAGGAGGGACAAACTTTCCCTGCAAATCACTTCTCTGGGTCCATCTGGGCGGGCTCCTGAACTCAGTGTCCCCCTCTCCTCCTGTCCCATCATCGTGTCCCCGACAACCCCCCCCCCCAGCTCTGTCCCTGGGATCCTGTGACCTCCAGAAGTGGCTTTGGAGAAACACTCTCTGGGTACACACACCTCGGGTTCACCCAGGGCGGAGGAAGCCCCGGTGGCTGGCTCTCAGGACGCAGGAGGAGCCCAGCACAGGACAGCCATGCCAAGGAGCGGGGACTTGTCCAGGGATGGTGGGGTTCCTGACGGCCTGGGTGGGACCCGCAGAGCTTTGGGGCTGTGAAAGCCCAGGGCAGCAGTCTCCAGTGGACCTGGAGAACCTTGGTGGGGCAGGGAGATGACCCCACAAACTCACTGAGGGGGGAAGGGGAGACCCACGAGGCTGTGGGGCCCCACAGCGGCACAGGACCTGCTGAAGGCTGAGGGAGGGGCTGCTCCCACAGCTGGGGGCGGCTTGGGGGTGCCCAGAGGTGGTAGCAGGAAGTGGGACGATTGGAACCAAGCAGGACGGATGGGAACCAGATGTGGTAAGGGCTGGGGTGCTGGCGGGGGTGGGGGAAATTGTTCTCCTTTTCCTTGGAAGCTGGGGCGGGGTGGGGAGAGGAGGGGATGAGGCAGTCTGTTCCTCGCCTCCCCCACTCCCAGCCCAGTCCAGTCCGGGGTGGCATGGAAGGAGCCCCAGTCCCCAAAAGCTAAGGCCAGCCTGGCGAAACTGCTCCCGGGGTGCCCTGTGGAGAATCTGGGGAGGGCAGGGCAGGGTGCACGTGGGGGCGGGGGGCAGGAGATGCTGCAGCCCCACCTGCTGCTCCGGGGGGGGGGGGTGTTGGGAGGCCAGGTCCTGGCAACAGAGGGTGTCGCGGTGCCTGCTGGTGTGGTGTGGCCCCGCCCCTTGCTGCTCAGCCTGGCTGCTCAGGCTCCGCCCCCTGCTCCAGCCGCTTCTTGCAGGAAGGTCTCTGGGATCCTTGGGCGGGATCCCAGAGCTCCCAGCGTTTATTGCAGTGGATGATGATGACGACGATTATTATTATTATTATTATTATTATTATTATTATTATTATTATTTTATGGAACTGGGGATTGAACCCAGGGATATTCTACCTCTGAGCTAAACCCCCCACCTCTATTTTGTTATTCTTTATTTTGAAACAGGGCCTCACTGAGTTGCTTAGGCTGTCCTTGAACCTGCGATCCTCCAGTCTCAGTCTACCGAGTACTGGGAGGACAAGCATGTGTCACCATGCCTGGTTTATATTTGTTTTTTTAATCAGTTTTTGAAAATCAGCTAGGCGTGGTGGCACACACCTGCCATCCTAGTACTTGGGAGGCTGAGACAGGACTGCAGGTTTGTGGCTGGCCTCAACAACTTAACAAGACTGTTTCAAAATAAAAAATAAAAAGGGCTGGGGGTGTGGCTCTGAGATAGAACACCTCAGAAATCCCCTCCCCCCACCCAATCATGTGCGCCATAATTTAGTGAGACCGTGTTTCAAAATAAAGAATAAAAAATAGGGCCGGGGTGTAGCTCAGAGGTAGAATGCCTCTGGGTTCAATCCCCAGTACTGAAAAAAAAAAAAAAAAGTAAGTTGGGCGTGGTGGCGATGCTTGTAATCCCAGTACTTGGGAGGCTGAGGATCCGAGTTCTCGGCCAGCTTCAGCTACTTAGTGAGGCCCTCCACAACTTAGTGAGACCCCGTTTCAAAATACAGAATAAAAAAATAGGGCTGGGGGTGTAGCTCGGAGGTAGAATGCCCCAGGGTTCGATCCCCAGTATCACAATGAAAAAACAAACAAAAAAGTAAAAAGGTCTGGGGATGTGGCCCAGTGGCAGAGCACTTGCTTAGCGTGTGAGAGGCCCAGGACCCCATCCCCAGGGCCACCAGGGAAAAACAATTAAATATAAATATATTTCAGTGGTGTTAGGGACATCCGCGCTGCTGTGCACGCATCTCCAGAACTTCTTCCTCTTCCCCCACTGCAACTCTGTCCCTTCCAGCACTAACTCCCCACAGCCCTCCTGGCGCCCTGGGAACCACTGTTCTGCTTTCTGTCTCTATGACCAGCGGCTCGGGCACCTCATGGGAGCGGAATCGCGCCTCGGCCGACGTACCTCATTTAGCACAATGTCCTGCAGGTTCGTCCCTATTGTAGCGTGTGTCAGGATTTCCTTCTAAATCTTCAAAGAAAAAAGGCATCCATGCATGTAAATATGCATCCGCACTGAAAGCTGTGTTTTATCCAACGCTGAATGGGAACCACACATCTGGCCCTGGGACTTGATTTTTGTCTCCCCTGCCCACGGTTCCAGAGATCTGTCCGCCATAGAAGCCAACCCCGTTCTTTTTTTTTTTTTTGCGGTACTGGGGATTGAACTCAGGGGCGTTCTACCTCCGAGCTATACCCCCAGCCCTATTTTTTATTCTTTATTTTGAAACCGAGTCTCACTAAGTTGCAGAGGGCCTCACTAAGTAGCTGAGGCTGGGTTCAAACCTGCGATCCTCCCGTCTCAGCCGCCCAAGTACTTGGGATACTCCCAAGTACAAGCAAGCACCACCACGCCCAGCTCTTTTTTCTTTTTTTGGATTGAACCCAGGGGCATTTTACCTCCAAGCTACACCCCCAGCCTATTTTGTTTTATTGTAGGACTAGGTGTTGAACCCAGGGGCATTCTACCTCTGAGCTACACCCCCCAGCCCTATTTTTTATTACTATTTTTTTTTTTTTTTGCGGTACTGGGGATTGAACTCAGGGGCATTCTACCTTCGAGCTATACCCCCAGCCCTATTTTTTTTATTCTTTATTTTTGAAACAGGGTCTCACTAAGTTGCAGAATGCCTCACTAGGTAGCTGAGGCTGGCCACAAACCCGGATCCTCCAGTCTCAGCCTCCCAAATGCTGGGATTATAAGCGTGAGCCACCATGCCCAGTTTTTTATTACTGTTATTATTATTATTATTATTATTATTATTATTATTATTATTATTTGGTGATGAGATTGAATTCAGAGGCATTCTACCTTTGATCTAAACCCTCAGACCTATTTTATTTTATTTTATTTTTGAAAGAGAGTCTCCTAAGTTGTGGAAGGCCTTGCTAAATTGCTGAAGCTGGCCGTGAACCTGTGATCCTCCCATCTCAGCCTCACAAGTCCTGGGATTACAAGTGTTTGCCACCATGCCCAGCTTATCCTTTTATTATGAAACAGGGTCTCACTAAGTTGTGGAGAGTCTCACTAAGTTGTAGAGGGCCTCACTAAGTTGCTGAGGCTGGCCTCGAACCTGTGACCCTCCTGTTCTAGCCTCCCAAGTATTGGGATTACAGGCATGCGCCACCACGCCCGGCTTGTTACATTTTCAGGAACTTCTCAAGCTGGTTGTTAAACATAGCCATCATTAAATATTAAGGGACATAAACTAACAAATAAATTATATTAAAAACCAAAGCAATACATAAACTCATCGCTTCTGAACGATTTTGATGCGTTATACTACTTACTCCTGCTCTTGAGATAATCTGTCTGTTGTAGCTGTCTGGTGGAAATGTTACCTACTGACGTGCTCCTCTCCATCCTGGGCCCAGTGACCTCATGTTCGTAGCTCGAAATTGGCCATAGTAGGAATATTTACACCAGAGAAATTGGCAATGCTACAAATCGGGGCTTGATGGATTGTTTTGCTGATTGTCTAGACACAAGAAAGAAATGGAGAGAAGGCAGATAATGCAGATTCAACTTAAAAGTGCAGGGAGCCTGCAGCTGTTACATTGTAAATAGCACCCCAAATCCAGGAAATATTCTTCCACCATTTAAAAACCATTACCTGACTCAGCAAAGTATTACTTACATCAGAGATGAACTAATGAAGTTCTGACTTACGTCTTTGTTTTATTTTTGTCTTGCTCTTGGTCCCCCCACCCCTTTCTTTTCTTTTTCTTTTTTTTTTTTTTTTGGCAGGGTAGAGGTTCTTGGAATTGAACTCAGGAGCATTCTACCTCTAAGTTACACCCCCAGCCCCACTTTATTATTATTATTATTATTATTATTATTATTATTATTATTATTATTATTTTGCGGTACTGAGGATTGAACTCAGGGCATTCTACCTCTGAGCTACAACTCCAGCCCTTTTTATTTTATTTATTTATTCGTACTGGGGATTGAACTCAGGGGCATTCTACCTCCGAACTACACCCCCAGCCCTATTTTTTCTTTATTTTGAAACAGGGACTCACTAAATTTTGGAGTGCCTCACTAAGTAGCTGAGGCTGGCCGTGAACCCGCAATCCTTCTGTCTCAACCTTCCAAATACTGGGATTACAAGCCTGTGCCACCACACCTGGCTCCTACTTTATTTTTATTTTGAAACAGTGTCTCGCTAGACTGATGAAAGTCTCACTACTTGCTGGGGCTGTCCTCAAAGCTGCAATCTTCCTATCTCAGCCTTCCAAGTACTGGGATTATAGACCTGCACCACCATGCCTGGCTCTTTTTTTTGTGTGGTTCTGGGAATCGAACCCAGGGGTATTCTACCTCTGAGCTACACTTACAGCCCTCTTTATTTTGAAACAGAGTCTTTCTTGCTAAGTTGCTGAGCATCTCTCTAAGTTGCTGAGGATGGCCTCAACCTTGGGATCCTCCTGTCTCAGCCTCCCAAGTGCTAGAATTACAGGTCTGCACCACCATGCCAGGCTTGTCTTGCTCTGGTCAAATGACAGCTCCTCCATGTTGATCAAAGCTGAGCTTGTGGATGGTTGTGGCAAGGAAGGCCACCACGTCCACAGTGCATTGTCAGTGTCTGGGGGGGGGGGCAAGGTTGGAATTTATCAGGAATTGGAAGCATGGCTTAAGGAGGGTCTTTCCATGCAGAAGTTTGGTTAAGATTAGGTCAGAGTCACAATAACACAGCTCAGGATGGGCAGAGTCAGCAAAGAATAGAATTTTGAAGCAATGAAGTCTATGAATCTTAGGGTACCAACTGTCAGTTAATGTCATTTGCTGGGAAACAGTCTCTTTGGAATAGTACAAAGAAAATCCTATAGTAGTCTTTTTTTTTTTTTTTTTGTACTAGGAAGCAAACCCAGGGGCATTGTACCTCCAAGCTACACCCCAGCCCTATTTTATTTTATTTTTTTGGAAGGAGGGATTGAACTCAGGGGCATTCTACCTCTGAGCAACATTCCAGTTTTTTTGTTTGTTTTGTTTTGAAATAGGGTCTTGCTAAGTTGCTGAGGGTCTTGTTAAATTGCTGAGACTGGCCTTGAACCTGCTTTCTCCTGTCTCAGCCTCCCAAGTACTAGGATTGCAGGTGTGCACCACCATGCCTGCTCAAAAGTAGAATTTTGATAATGTGGAATGTAAATGTGTGGAAGTTTTAGTTCCCACTCTTTATTTATTTTATTTTATTTATTTTTTATGGGACTGAGGCTTGAACTCAGGGGCATTCTACCTCCAGGCTACACCCCCAACCTTTTTTTTTTTTTTTTTTTTTTTTTTTTTTTTTTTGCGGTACTGGGGATTGAACTCAGGGGCATTCTACCTCCAAGCTATACCCCCAGCCATATTTTTTATTCTTTATTTTGAGACAGGGTTTCACTAAGTTGCGGAGGGCCTCATTAAGTAGCTGAGGCTGACTGAGAACCAGGATTCTCTGGTCTCAGCCTCCCAAGTACTGGGATTACAAGCATGCACCACCATGTTCGGCTCCTATTTTTTTGCGGTACTCGGGATTGAACTCAGGGGCATTGTACCTCTGAGCTATACCCCCAACCCTATTTTTTTTTTATTCTTTATTTTGAAACAGGGTCTCACTAAGTTAAGGAGTGCCTCACCAGGTACCTGAGGCTGGCTGCGAACCCAGATCCTCCAGTCTCAGTCTCCCAAATTCTGGGATTACAAGCTTGCCCCACCAGGCCCGGCTTCCGACTCCTATTTTTTTATTCTTTATTTTGAAACAGGGTCTCACTAAGTTGCAGAGGGCCTCACTAAATAGCTGAGGCTAGCTGTGAACCTGCAATCCTCCTGTCTCAGCCTCCCAAGTGTTGGGATTACAAATATGCACCACCAAGCCCTGCTTGTTCCTGCTCTCTAATGTTGAGGAAAATATCAACTGAGCTGGGCGTGGTGGCACACGCTTGTAATCCCAGCATTCGGGAGGCTGAGACGGGAGGGTCCGGGTTCACGGCCAGCCTCAGCTACCTAGTGAGGCACTCCGCAACTTAGTGAGACCCGGTTTCGAAATAAAGAATAAAAAATAGGGCTGGGGGTGTAGCTTGGAGGTAGAATGCCCCTGACTTCAATCCCTAGTACCACAAAAAAAAAAAAAAAAAAAAAAAAGAAAAGAAAAGAAAATATCAACTGACATTCCGGTTAGATCTGCACCTATTTGTCGATCATAGCCATGAGTCAGCTCTGTATTCATGAGTTTGGCATGATTAACTAAAGCATTCTATGAGGCTCTATTGGCTAGGTGAAATTTATAACTTTATCATTTGTAGATTGTGTGCTATAAATTCAGCAAAGTTTCAAGGGGATTGGATCCACAAACAA
Source organism: Graphiurus murinus (assembly GCA_004027655.1). Lineage (NCBI taxonomy): Eukaryota > Metazoa > Chordata > Mammalia > Rodentia > Gliridae > Graphiurus > Graphiurus murinus. The sequence continues at coordinate 5,377 of PVLC010009539.1, read as the reverse complement.
ATATCTGTTATGTTTCTATACATCTGCAATGAACATTCTGAAAGGGAAATAAAGAAAGCAATTCTATTTACAAAGGCATCCAAACACCTAGGCAAAGACTTGTATACTGAAAATGACAGAACATTGTGGAAAACATTATTTAAGTGGGAAAGTATCCCATGTTCATCGATTGGAAGATTTAATATTGTTAACATGGTTATACTCCCAAAAGCAATCTATAGCTTCAATGCAAACCCTATCAAAATTCCAATGGCCTGGAGCAGGGGGTATAGCTTAGTGGTAGAATTTATACTTCGCATGCTTGAGGCTCTGGGTTCAGTCCCCAGCAATGATGACAAAAGACAGCAACAGCAACAAAACCCAATGGCCTTTGGAGCACAGATAGAAAAGTTGACCTTGCAGGTATGGTGGTGCACACCTGTAATCCCAGTACTTGAGAGACTGAGTCAGGAGGATGTCAGGTTTGAGGACAGCTTCAGCAATTCAGTGAGACCCTATTTCAAATTAAAAAATAAAAAGGGAGCCAGGCATGATGGCGCACATTTGTAATCCTAGTCCTTGGGAGGCTGAGACAGGAGTATCGTGGGTTTGCTACTTAGTGAGGCCCTCCACAAATTAGAGATACCCTGTTTCAAAATAAAGAATAAAAAATAGGGCTGGGAGGAAGTAGCTCAGAGGTAGAATGCCCCTGGGTTTCATCCCCAGTACCGCAAAAATAAATAAATAAAATAAAATAAAAAGGCTGAGGGTGTAGCTCAATGTTAGAATGTTATTGGATTCCACCCCCAGTTTAAAAAGTTAATTGTATTATGTGAATTTCACCTCAATAAAAAATTGTGCTATATGTCTTTTATATCAGTGAAACTTACGATAAACATATATGTGTACATACACACATATATATATATTTACACACACACATACATGTGTACATCCCACGTCCAGCGAGCTGGTTGTCAAGCATTAGCAGCACACTGCTGGTGCTGTTGAATCGCTTCCTTCACACTCAGCCTCTGGCAGTCACGCATCTGATTTCTGTCCCTATAATTTTGCCTTTCTGGAATGTCATATAGTCACCCCCCTTTTGTTACTGGGGATTGAACCATCCAGGGGACATTCTATCTCTGAGCTAGACACCCTAGTCTTATTTTATTTTTTAGTTTGAAACAGGATCTCACTAAGCTGCTGAGGGTGGTTTTGAACCTACAATCCTCCTTGTCTCAGCCCAAGTACTGGGATTCCGGGCATGTGCCATCACACATGGTTTCATATAGCCTTTTGAGTCTGGCAGAAGGCTTTGTAACTCATCCATGTTATTGTATATATCATTAGTTTGTTCCTTTTTATTGTTGAGTAATATTCCTTTGAATGGATGTACCATCACTTGTTTATCCAGTGATCTGTGGATGGACATTTGGATTGTTTCCATTTTTTTTTTTTTCAGAACTGAGGATTGAACCCAGGAGGCATTCTACCTCCGAGCTACACCCCCAGCCCTATTTTTTATTCTTTGTTTTGAAACAGGGTCTCACTGAGTAGCTGAGGTCGGCATGAACCTGCGCGATCCTCCTGTCTCAGCCTCCCATGTACTGGGATGACAAGTGTGTGCCACCACGCCTGGCTAGAACAAAAGTTTTTAATTTTGATGATATCAGATGTCTAGATTTATTTTTCCTTTATGGCTTGTGCCTTTATGTCCTAAGAAGTCTTTGCCTAACTCAAGGTCTTAGAGAATTTCTCCTATTTTTTTTTTCTAGGTGTTTTATAGTTTTAGACTTTACATTTAGGTGCATACAAAATAGGGTTGTTTGGTACTGGGGATTGAACCCAAGGGCATTCTACCTCTGAGTTACACTCCCAGCCCTTTTTATTTTGAGACAGGGTCTCACTAAGTTGCTGAGGCTGACCTTGAATCCTCTTGTCTCAGCCTCCCAAGTACTAAGATTACAGGCTTGTGCTACCATGCCTGGCTTTGAAAGTTATAATTTTTTACAATTTATTACTTAAACCAGGCATGGCAGTTTGTGCCTGCCAGGGATGTAGCTCAGAGGTAGAGTGCCCCTGAGTTTGACTCCTCGGTACTGCAACAACAATAATAACGATGATAATAACTGTGCACTTGAGCCAGAGCGGGCTCTGCTGTTTGAGAATCCTGACTGACACGAAGAGCCGTGACGGCATTGGAGCCGATGGTAAGGCTGGAGGGGATGGGGTGCTGGGAGTCGGGTTGTGATGCTGGTGCTGCTGGTGAGGGTGGAAATGAGGGAGGTGTGCGGATCACTTTCCAGCCAAAGTCCTTCTTAGTGGGACACAGTTCTAGTTGCCACCAACTCATCCCTTCTCGTTGAAGATCCACGCAGACTGCAGACTCCTGCTTTCATCTCCCACAAAATGAGATGAAAAGTGGGGGTGAAGCCAGGCATGATGGTACAAGCCTGTAATCCCAGTACTTAGGAGGCTGAGATGGGAGGATCACAGGTTCGAGGACAGGCTCAGCAACTGAGCAAGTTCCCTCTGTAACTTAGCAAGACCCTATTTCAAAATAAAAATAAAATAAAATAGGGCTGGGGCCGGGCATGGGGGTGCATGCTTGTAATCCCAGTACTTGGGAGGCTAAGACAGGAGGGTCGTAGGTTCGTGGTCAGCCTCAGCTACTTAGTGAGGCCCTCCACAACTTAGTGAGACCCTGTTTCAAAAATAAAAAATGGGGCTGAGGTAGAATGCCCCTGGGTTCAATCCCCAATTACCCCCCCCTCAAAAAAAAGTGAGACAGGTGTGGTGGCACATGCTTGTAATCACAGTTTGTGGGAGGCTGAAACAGGAGGATCACAGGTTTGAGGATAGCCTCAGCAACTTAGTGAGACTCTCTGCAACTTAGTGAGACCCTGTTTCAAAATAAAAAATAAAAAACTGGGCATGGTGGCACACACTTGTAATCCCAGTACTTGGGAGGTTGAGACAAAAGGATCCGGGTTCGAGGCCAGCCTCAGCTACTTAGAGAGGCACTCTGCAACTTAGTGAGACCCTGTTTCAAAATAAAGAATAAAAAATAGGACTGGGGCCGGGCGTGATGGCGCACGCTTGTAATCCCAGCATTCGGGAGGCTGAAACTGGAGGATCCAGGTTCGCGGCCAGCCTCAGCTACCTAGTGAGGCACCCCGCAACTTAGTGAGACTCGGTTTCAAAATAAAGAATAAAAAATAGGGCTGGGAGTATAGCTCGGAGGTAGAATGCCCCTGAGTTCAATCCCCAGTACTGCAAAAAAAAAAAAAAAAAAAAAAAAAAAAAAAAAAAAAAAAAAAAGAAAAAATAAAATAGGACTGGGGGTGTAGCTTGGAGGTAGAATGCCCCTGGGTTCAATCCCCAGTACTTAAAAAAGAAAAAAAAAAAAGCATATGCGGATATTTGTATGCACATGCAAAGACAATGTCGGGAACCAAACAAGAAACAATTATCAGTGGTATCTCTGAAAGAGACTTTTCATTTAACACGCTTCTGCTCTGCTTGAATTCTTTGCCTTGAGCACTTACTTTAATCTAAAAATAACACACACACACACACACACACACACACACACACACACAATCAGACATACAAGGTGAGCTGGGGAGAGATTATTCTCTTTATTTAGAAATAAGGAACTGGGTGTAGTGGCACACACCTATAATCCCAGTACTTGGAAGGCTGAGACAGGAGGAATTTCTTTCTTTTTTTTTTGGTGGTACTGGGGATTGAACCCAGGGGCATTCTACCTCCAAGCAATACCCCCAGCCCTATTTTTTATTCTTTATTTTGAAACAGGGACTCACTAAGTAGCTGGGTCTGGCCGAGAACCAGGATCCTCCTGTCTCAGCCTCCCAAGTATGGGATTACAAGCGTGTGCCACCACGCCCGGCTTCTGAGCAATTTCGAGAGACCCTCAGCAACTTAGCAAGACCCTGTTTAAATTAAATAAATGATAGATAAGTTGATAGACAGATAGATGGGGCTGGGGATGTAGATCAGAGATAGAACACTCCTGGGTTCAATCCCCCGGGCCAAAAAAATAAAACAGGAAGTGGAGGTCCGGCCAGGAGGCGCGTCCTGACTTGCCCAGCTGGGTGGCCCAGGAGCCCTGGGAGGAGCCGGCTGCGCGGGGCTCCTCTGGTCTGGCTTCCCAGTTGCGCTTCTACCTGCCTTCCTCGGAAGCTGGGGTCTTGCCTCCTTGCCTGTCCCTAGAGCAAAGCCACAGAGGAGGTGACAGGAGGCTGCGTCCTGGCTGTCTGCCCCTCTGCTCTCCCCCACCTCCCGTGTGGGGCCCACTGGTCCCTTCTGGGTGGGGGCTGATGCAGGTTTGGAGGGGCTGAAGACCTTCTCTTGACATGTGGGCTGAGGCCCAGCCACCCAGCTTCCCTTGAAAAGAGTTTTGAGGATGCCGGCTCGGGTTCCCCCAAGACCCGCTGCATGGGAACCCTCCAAGGGGGACCTGGGGGCCTGGGTTTTACAGGATTTGGCTACAGCAAGTACCATGTGAGACACTTCAAAGCTGTGTCTCTCAGCCCCGTCTGCCTGTTAGAATCACCTGGGGTGCTTTAAAAGATATAGTGCCCAGTGCCACCCGGAGATTCTGACTTAATTGCTCTGGGTTTTATGCGGCGTGAATGTCTGTATTTTTTCAAAGCACCCAGAGTGATTCCAGTGTACAGCAAGCCAGGCCTGGAAACCACTGGTCTTCCACTGCAATTACATGGCCATCTCTGGGAGGGGACCTGGGCATCTGTGGTTTTTCAAATCCCCTAAGTGTCTACCATGTGCTACAAGCCAGGAACCTCACGACTCTTGAGTGTGTTTTTTTTGGACCATCAGGATCACGCAGGAACTTGCTAGAAATGCAGAATCCCAGGCTCCTGCTCGCCTGGACCAGTGTCAGAATCTGGTATGCACATTCTAGGCAGAGATGCCGAAGAGGGCTGCGCTGGCCCGCCTCAGCAGCTTAGCGAGGTTCCTCCACAACTCAGCCAGACCCTGTTTCAAAATAAAAATAAAATAGGGTGTAGGTAGGAGGTAGAATGCCCTTGGGTTCAACCTCCAGTACCAAAAGAAAAAAGAAAAAGAAGGCTTAGCTGAAGCTGCATGGATTTTGTGGTCTAAATTCCCAGTGATAAGCTGGGCGTGATGGCGCACGCTTGTAATCCCAGCATTCGGGAGGCTGAGACCCGAGGATCCGGGTTCGCGGCCAGCCTCGGCTACCTAGTGAGGCACTCTGCAACTTAGTGAGACTCGGTTTCAAAATAAGAATAAAAAATAGGGCTGGGGGTATAGCTTGGAGGTAGAATGCCCCTGAGTTCAATCCCCAGTACCGCAAAAAAAAAAAAAAAAAAAAAAAAAAAAATTCCCA
>PVLC010009538.1:11690-53724 GCA_004027655.1 Graphiurus murinus | reverse complement strand
GAGAGGAGAGAAGAGAGAGGAGAGAGGAGAGAGGAGAGAAGAGAGAGGCTCCAGACAAAGGAGAAGAAACCCCAGTGGAGTGATAGAGAGGGTCTCAGGGAGGGAGGCAACTGGGGAAATGGAAATTTGATGAAGGAAACACTTCAATTGACATGATGCACATATACAAAATGATCAATGCCAGTCTCAATATCAGTTAGGAGTACAGGAAGGGAGTAGGGTGAGAGCCAGGAGAAGCTCACCAAGTGTTGTGTGCATGTATGTCTCCATTGCTCTTAATGTCATCATCATATATGTTTATAATGCACCAATAAAAATGAAAAGAAGGCAGCTAAATAAATAAACAAAATTCTTTATATGTTTCCTAAGGTCCCACTTTGAGCCATTCTTCCCACAGGAATCATGTACCAGCCACAATGGCCCCTTGTCACTACTGGCTTCAGTATCTTCTCAGGTCCTGCTTCCTTTTCTGAAATATTTTTCCCCTCCTCCCCTTCTCTACTCTGTACCTTCATCTCACTAAGTCCTCATTCATTCTCCATCTGGGCTCAGTTAACTGTCACTTCTTCTGTGCTTATAAAATTATGATAGACCCATCTTCCCTTCTAATAGTAAGACCCCAAAGGGTAGGGAACATCTGACCTAGTCAAACAAGTTAAGATATTCCCATGTGCTTGGCACTTGGTGGGCCGTCAAATATTGAATTAATAAATATTGCCTGTCTATTAGATATAAACTTTAAGTGGACATGATTATCCTGATTTGAAGCATATTGTTTCCTCCCAAACAGTAACTGAAACATGGAAGGCAAATTCTAATACCAGGTACTAAACTTTAGTGGCCAGTACTCCATCATAACTAATATGATGACTATAATCCTATAAGGTATCCCTCTAATTAAAATAGGCATACTTGCAGCCTACAGAATCATTGTCGGGAAGTTGTATTTGCACATGAAAAATTTTAAATATGTTATATTTTCTTAGCCTATCCATTTTTGGCTTAGTAACATATGATTATTGGTATTTTATACATGTCTGCCATATGCTAGTATGTCTGTGTTACTTGTGAATTCTTACAAATAAATTTTGTTCAATATTAAAAGCTATTTGTGTATTAAGTCAAATTTTAGGGTTTATCAGTAGATCTTCTTTAACTGATTATTCAAATCTGTACGTAGTCTACTGTTCTAAGTGTTTTATGTATATTTTTCATTTAATCTAACAATCCTACAAAGTATGTCTTACTGCTGATACATTTCCCATTTTACTATCTGAGAAAATTGAGGCAAAGGATAAGCATGATGGCCAAAGTCATACATCTAGTGAATCATGAAAATGAGATCTTTCCCCAGGCACTCTTTCCCTCGGGCCTCCCTTCCTCTTAACCTCTAAGCTATGACAATAAGTATTTAAATGAATGTCTTCCTTTTTACTTTTAATATCTGTTCTATTCACTGTAATTGTTATACACTTCCTTGAATTTTCTAGAATATGCCTGGAAATTATGTTATAGAATACTATATTGTTTTTGAGTTGATACAATGACGTTTTTTTTTTTTTTTTTTTTTTTTTGCGGATTGAACTCATGGGCATTCTATCCCTGAGCTACACTCCCAGTCCTATTTTTCATTATTTTTATTTTGAAACAGGGTCTCACTAAGTTGTGGAGGGCCTCACTAAGTAGCTAAGGCTGGCCGCAAACCCGGATCCTCCTGTCTCAACCTCCCAAGTACTGGGATTACAAGCCTGTGCCACCACGCCCAGCTATAGTGACTTTTTATACTACATAACTATCCTTTAGAATCTTACCTTTATGTTGCAAATATATGCTGTGAATAGGCTACCAGTTCTTTGTTATCTGCTCACTTATTCCAGTTTCCTAGTAATTAAATAATGTAACATAAGGAAATGTTGTTCTGCCTTCTTTTCTGCTTCTAAAACTAGGAGATTCATGTGGGCCATTTTGTAGGACCTTTGACACTTTGCTCTCCAGAAGAATAAAAGGTTTCATTCCCAACAATTTTGAAATTTCCTGAGAAACCAGATGACACTGAATTACAAGCTTGCAACTCATGTCAAACTCTGTGGTTATCTTGTAACTTAGCAAATTCTTGCTACCCCATTCAACAGAACCCTACAGAGAGAAAAGTTTCTCCTTGGATTGTTTTTTGATAGCTGGAAAAATGAAAGAAAAGGGAAGGCCAAAATGTGCTTGAAGAAACAGTTGCTTCACATTTAAAGTACTAAATAAATTCCCAAAGATTGCCATAACCCACATGAGGTCAAGCCTGTTGTGAATGGAAAGAATGACAATTGACCTTTTCTTAGAGGAAAGTCTCCTACCTTCCATCCCACCAGTCAACTACAGAGTCAAGATTCTGGAAGCTGATAGCTTCCTCTGAGGATAAATTCCAGCTTGCTCCAAACGAGCCTGTACTCACAAAACCAAAGAAGCAGCAGAGACCTCTGGGACTACCTAACCCACCAGTTGCCAAATGCTCCTCCAGCCAAGATTCTGTTTATCTCCTCCTCCCCCCATCTCAGCTATGGACAATGGAGTTGGGAAGGATGTTCAGCTGAACAGAGTATGTTAAATTTAATGAACTAATTTGCCAATGCTGCCCACTGAAGATAAATATAAATAAGTATGTCATCTGAGCCTCTGATCCAAGGTCTCATACCACAATAACTGAAATAATTTTTAACCCTAAGCAAGGAAACTTGAGGATATTTATTTTAAAAAGTCATAATTGCTCTTAGAACCCTATTACTGTCTTCACAAAAGCTTAATTGTCTATTTGGAAAATAATGACATATATTCAATCTTATATTTTACTTAAGAGAGACATAATGACTTGCCCAAGCTTAGACTAAAAGGCAGATCAGAAATTACACACACAGTGGGCCTTGATTCTAGTAAGCTCAGTGAAGTATAGGCCAATCCATGGGAAAATATTTGTTCAAAGCTGGGATCAACTGCTCAGCCAGAACCTGATACCAGCATCAGTTCTGTATCAGAAAATGAGAAACAGCATCTAAAACAAATTTGCTGGAGTTCAATTTAGCAAGTATCATAGGACACTCTGCAAAGAGGAATGAAAGTCCAGGCGTATAAGAAAAGCCTAGACTTGTCTATGAACTTTCATGAAAAGTATGTTATATTGGAATTCAGCTGACAAAGACTAATGCAAGAGGTGAGAAATATTCAGAGTGAGTGTTCATGCTTTACAGAGGAGGAGGAACCCTAGGGAAAACAAATTACATCAGTTAAGACTAAGAGGATAGAGATAAGAGAAGCAAAAGAGCCAAGGGAGATAAGGTAAGCCCAAAGGGTTAAAGAGTATTAAGAGGGCAAATCTATCAGAAGAGAAAGGATGATGAGAGAGAAATCAGAGATTCCAATAAATGAGAAAGGGCACAAAATTTATCACAACACTGAAATTTGCTGAGATGCTGAACTCATTTTTTAAGTCAGTCTTCCTGGTGAAAAATCAAAAGGTAAGAAAGAAAGAAAAGAATTTTGATTAATTTGGAAGGACTGAAGAGCTTAGAAAAAATGCCACTGACAAAAAACAGAAGAAAAATTTTCCAAATGGGCGGGAATAAATGAAATTAGCTCATCCCCCTTATCTAGAACAGTTAATCAAGCAACTAATTCCTACCAGTTTCTAAATTAAACCACCTACTTGAACTAAATCTTTTTTTAGGGGGTATGGATTTTAATTTTAGACCTAGAACAAATCTCTAAAGATTTGGGCCAGTCTTTTCCATTTTGGCCAAATAAACTGTCACTCTCATTTCAGCGATAAAGTAATGGAAGCCACAAAAGTAGCAGAAGTAAAAAAGTAGCAGATGCTAGACAAAAGCCCAAAAGCTCTGCACTCTCAGGCAGAGCTTTCTGGACTTTAACTTGATTTCTAGTGAAAGGAACTACCAGTTACCAGGTCCTTTCTGTGGGTGAGACACTAACCACATAGTAGCATATTGAATCATCTCAACAATTTTATGATGTATATATCCTACTTCTTTGCAGACAAGGAAGTTGAGAACTAAGGAGAATAAGTAAATGTCCAAAGTTATCGTTAGTATGATATATGCATGAGTTAATATGTTTTCTGGAAGCCTAATGTAGATTCATCCTATTTTAAGAAATCTTGCTACGGAAATTGAGCTTAAAGTTATAGGTAATTCACTGTACAAAAGAGTCACATAAAAGCATTCACATCATAGCATTCCTTGACTCTATGTTTTGAATTACTTTAAATATCAATAGATGTTAATTATGTTCCTTGAAATTTTGTTATTTAAACAAAACAAATGACACAAATGCATCACCATCCTGCACTTCAAACACAAATCAGTAAGCCTGAATGTGATTATGTGCAATGTGTTAGTCAGCTCTTTGCTTCTGTGACAAAATGCCTGGGAAAAACAACTTAAACAAGTAAAGAGCTATTTGGGGTCACAGTTTCAGAGGTTTAAACCCATGGTTCCTTGGTCCCATTGTTATGAGCCTATAATGAAGCAGAACATTGTGGTTGAAGTGTGCAGTAGAAGAAAACTGCTCATTCATGGCAACCAAGAAGTCAAAGTGAGAGAGACAATGGGCCTCCAGACAAAATACACCCTCAAAGCACATCCCCAGTGACACGCCCTTCCAACTAGACCATACCTCCTAAAGTTTCCACCATCTCCCAAAAGCACCACTATCTGAGGACCAAGCCTTCGACACGTGAGCCTTTGGGGAACATTCCAGATTCAAGCCATAACACGCCACTTTTCAGAAACACATCTACTTCAAACAATGCAAGTCCACCTGTTGTAAACTAGAATCATAGAGAAAGCGACACTCTGGTTCTGTACTCTCCAAGGAGAGTTTTACCTGTGCTCCTTAACCAAAGGCAGGAACATTACCTCTACTCCACGTGGAACAGGTTGTTTGCCAGGTGATTCTGGACCACTGTCACCACTCTGCACCATAGCAGCTTCCACACCCTCCTCAATATTCCATTGCCCACTTCGCTGTAAATCTGCAAACACCATTCTCCTTCCCAGCTCACAGAAACAAGAAATTTACCTCTTGCAACTATAAAGAAAGAATTCAATTGTGGTACAAAAAGAAATATTTATTTTTTGCCCTTCTTCCCAGTTGCAAAAGGATGAAAAGATGTGACAATTTCTTTTCTTTTTTAATATGCTTTTATTGATGGATTATAGTCTCACATCATAATGTAAATCATGTTGACAGTGACATATGTACACACAACACTTGATGGTTTCCTTAGTAATGAGTCCCCATCTACTAGTAAGTTTTCTAAACTTATTTTGACCAAAACATACATATATTTAATTATTCATGCCAATATTCATAACAGACCAATATTCATAACATTTTTTTAGAAGAAAGTATCAGAAATGCATTCAAATATGGTAAAAATAAGCTAGGCGCAATGGCATACACCTGTAATCCGAGTACTTGGGAGGCTGAGACAGAAGGATCTCCAGCCAGCCTCAGCAACTTAGCAATACCTTCAGCAACTTAGCCAGATCCTGTTTCAAAATAAAAAACAAAAAGGGTGGATGTGTCAATAAGTCTCTATCCTCAGTGTTTTCTCGAGTATAAGAATTGCTAATACAGACTTAGTTACCTAAGAAATGCCTCTCTTGGTGTATTATATTGAAATAGATATAAAGAACAAGGTGCTAAGTTTTATTGGTGAGTGAACCATGTCTGATATTGAGTTTGAGCTTCAGAGCATACAAGGGAATGTTTGCCACACCTCTCTGATAAATAAGTTCAGTTTGTAGGGAATTCAGCACAAACCATGGACCTCAAAAAATGTCACCATGAAAAATTTGAGTATAATAAAAATGTAATTGCTATGCTATTAGTAAGAATTTAATTCCACTTCTTTATCTTTATTATAAATCTTTCAGAGGAACAATACTACCTCTAACTTAAATGAGTTGGAATATTAAAAGCAAATCCCTCAGCTTCTGACGTCTTTTTGAGGAAGGGGCACATGAACTATCAAATGCTTATGCAATATGTGGGTTTTTATATTTGCCAACACATCTACTCGTGAAATTTAGATACTTTGGGCCAATAAATTAATAGTAAAAGGAGATGAGGAAATCTGGAAAGTGATTTTCAAGGAAAACAGTTATGATGAATGTCCAGGTCCTTAGAAAGCAGCGTGCTCACTGAGGGGGCATCTGAAAAGAGGTAAGAGGGAAATGTGCAGCCTTTGGATGATCCACAACCAGTTGTATGCTTGGTCTAAAAACACTATATTATCATCAGAGGATAAGGTTTAGTATTACCCAGAAAGATAAACACGCAACCCTGGAGGTTATAGCATTGTTAAAGCTGACTTTTCATCATTAAGATATTTATGAAGACAGAATTAGAATTTGCCCCACCTCTGAGGCATTTCTCAAAGCCTGCACTTTGATCCCACTGGGCCAGTTGAAACCCTCTGGGGCCATGTGCCATGTCCTGCTTGGCCACCAGTCTATGGCTTTTCCTTCTTGTCACCATTGTGTATACAGTGCTGTTGTATCCCCTAGTACAAGCCTAATAGGTTTACAACTCAACTTTCTTAAAAATTCTTTTAGAGATGACAGTGTAAGCTATATTTTAGGAACACATTTACTACTCTATTTTGTTAGTACATCCCATGGTGTCTTCTGTCTTGGTGTTCTATCCCATATAGATTTGGTGGTTCAAGCTAATCAAAAGAAAAAAAATGTAAATAAGTTGTTTTGGTTTGTTTAATTAGTTGGTTGGTTTAATTAAAGACTGGTGAATGTGGATAGCTCTATGGTTTTGGGTAACAAAAGAGAGAGACACAACTGCATTTGAAAAGTGAATTTAGCATACAAAAAGTATTCTTTGAAAGTTTAAGGTAATACATAACTTTTCTTCTTGTTTACCTCATTTGGATTATTAAATAGAAGTCCACTTTTCTAGAGGCAACTGTTTTCAGCCAGAGTTCCTATAACCCAACCTCTCTGCTCCAGCTGTCCATTACTGACAAGAAAATCTCAGCTGGGCGTGGTGGCGCATGTATGTAATCCCAGCATTTGGGAGGCTGAGACCGGAGGATCCGGGTTCTCCACCAGCCTCAGCTACCTAGCGAGGCACTCTTAATGAGACCCTGTTTCAAAATAAAGAATAAAAAATAGGACTGGGGGTGTAGCTCCAAGGGAGAATACCTGTGAGTTCAATCCCCAGTACTGCATAAAATAAAATAAAAATAAAGAAAATCTCCTCAGCAAATATGAGCATAATGCTAGGCCAGACCAAACATCTCTCCTTTTTCTCTCCACACTCCTATTTAAACTGTATGGTATGAGCCTTCAGTCACTCTCCAGAATACATTTCCTGCAGTCCCTGTCCTCCTCCCAGCACAGGCAGCTGGGATTGTTCTGGTGCCTCTGTTCTCATATGCAAGCCCAGCTTTCTTTTCTCAGCCACTCGCTTTTCTGGAATGCCCTCTCTGACTCAGCCTCACCACCAAGATTGCAGTTATCAGTGTTCAAATACCAGTCACTCCCCAATGAAGTAAGAGGAGATACCCATGGCAGTCCCAGTGAGGCAGGGAAGTGCTGGCATCTCATCCGTTTGGGGGGTTAGAATTGCACTGTCAAGTGCACTATCTGCTGGGCCCTCCCAGATAAACAGTAGAGGGGGGCTCACAGCACATTCCTTTCATGCTCACTAATTTCAGAAGAGCCCTCTGCAGTTGAACAGGAGTGAATCTCCTGACTCCCGTCATTCAGGTGATGGGCTGGTCTCATGGCAGAAACCAGGAAAAATATTTTTGTTGACTCAACTGTGATGCTGTGGGCAAATCTATAGCCTTGTCAGTTAATACTTAGGACTGGCATTTCATACACTGATCTTAGTTGGGACTTACAAACCTTATGTGCAATTCAAGTTATTTAAAAGTAAGATATACGCCATCAATTTGTGTACATATGATTCCCAATGTTAGAATTTCTACCCTGAAACAAAAACAAACTATATATATATATATATATATATATATATATATATATATATATATATATATATATATATATATACTTTTCCTATTTGGAAATTTAAAAAGGCACATTAAAATAAATAAATTTCAAAAGTTAAAACCTATCACCTCACCCAAATTGACTTCAAAATCTTGCCATGAAGCTAGGCGTGGTGGTGCATGCTTGTAATCCCAGTACTTGGGAGGCTGACACCGGAGGATCCAGGTTCACAGCTAGCCTCAGCTACTTAGTGAGGCCCTCCACAACTTAGTGAGATCCTGCTTCAAAATAAAGAATAAAAAATAGGGCTCGGGTGTAGCTCAGAGGTAGAATGCCCCTGGGTTCAGCCCCAATACTGGAAAAACAAACAAACAAAAACAAAAAACTTGCCATGACATTTTTAGCATTTCATATAAAGTTAAATTCTATTAGAAGTCTTCCTCAACAGCAACAAAATCATTCTCCAAACTGGTCTTACATTTTGACCATTCCTTCCCAAAGGAATGACAAGGGATAACAAGGATGACAAGGGAGTAATACCTAGAGCGTGGAGGGAGGCATTCATCCTCACTACCTACTTCTCTTCAGCATTTTGGTCAAGATTCTTTCATGAAATCTTCCACACCATTGTGCCCACTGTGAGTCTTTTCTGTCTTCTGTGATCATCAGTTTGTTCTCACCCCACAACTGTGGAAATTCTTGTCTTTGACCTTCATTTCATTTTTGCTGAGACTTTTTGTTACATTGAAAACCTCCACTTGAATTTGCTGCCAGTTCTCAGGTCAAAACCAATGTCACCATCTTTGTCCCTCCACCCCAACCTTCCCCTCCACCTGACTTCACTTTCTACTCTCCTGTGCTATCTGAGTAGGCTCTACCTTAGAACTATTGTGGACTCACATTCTCTCATTCTGTTTCACTTCTAATACCTGCCCATCCCTCTTGATTCCATGTCCTCAATGTCCCTCTCATTCCTCTTTACATACATTCACACGATCTCCATTCAAGCTAAGATTTCATTCATTATCTCTGCCTGGAGTACTTTCTGGTGAATCTCCCCACTTGTAAAGGCTCGGTTTTCTGATTCACTCATTGATCTTGACTGTTTCTATACATATCCACTTGATGTCTCCTTATTCTCTATGGGGAAAAAGTTCAAAGTCCTCTGTTCCTGAGAAATGTCTCCTTGTGGTATTTTTTTCCATCTGGATAACACTTCATTTTTTTTATCCAATTAAACCTTTTTACCTACGCTTTACTTCAATCTGAAGGAATTCCAAGTACTTAAAGATATATAACACACCCGGGCGTGGTGGCGCATGCTTGTAATCCCAGCATTTGGGAGGCTGAGACCAGAGGATCCGGGTTCGAGGCCAGCCTCAGCTACCTAGTGAGGCACTCCGCAACTTAGTGAGACCTGGTTTCAAAATAAAGAATAAAAAATAGGGCTGGGGGTGTAGCTCAGAGGTAGAATGCCCCTGAGTTCAATTCCCAGTACCGAAAAAAAAAAAAAAAAAAAAAAAAAAAAAAAGATATACAACACACTCCCATTTCTAAACTTTATTTGGCTATCCCTTAGTCCAAAAAAGACCTCATCCCCTCTCTGCTTGTTGAGATCTAACTTATTCATCAATACCTAGATGCCATCCATTCATCCCTGATTTCTTAGAGAAAAGATAATCTCCCCATCCTCTCTTCTCCATAGTATTTTGTATTTCCATTATGGTAGCAAACAATAGGAAGAGATTTCTTGTTCTATAGTAATTTGCACAATTAATTTTATTTAGCACATTGTAAGCTTGAGAATAAGATTCTCTTTGTAAAAGCCTCCATAGTTGCTAATATAAAGCCATGAATTCAGCATAAAATAAAATTTGCAATGAATAGGTACATCACCTGTATGTATAAATCTTCTCATATACAAAGACAATATGTCTGGTCATTATGCCTCAATATTTAAGTAAGATAGTATGTCTTGCAGTACATGCTTCTACAATTCTTTACCTCCCTAAATATGATACAGTATATGGATGGAAAAATGAGATGAAGCTTAAAAAGTTGCCTTCAGAGCTGAGTGTGGTAGCACATGCCTGTAATCCCAGTACTTGGGAGACTGAGACAGGAGGATCACAGGTTCAAGGCCATCTTTGACAACAGAGTAAGACCCTTAGCAATTTATCAAGGCCCTGTTTCAAAATAAAAAGGGTTTGGGGTATAACCTGGAGGCAGAATTCCCCTGGGTTCAGTCCCCAGTATCAAAAGAAAAATGTCTTCAGCAATCCTGAATAAAAGATGTGTCTAACAGTACATTTAAACCATTAAATCTTGTGCTTCATTCTTCTCTGTACAAGAGAGAGTATAACCCCTAAAGATAGCCCCACTCTAATCCCTAGAACCTATGGATATGTTAGATTACATGTCCAAAAGGCCTTAGCAGATGTGCTTAAGGTTATTTATCAGATGACCTTAACACAGGGAGATTATTCTGGATTATCTGGGTGGGTCCAACATGATTGTATGAATCAAGTGGGGAAAAATAAACCAGTCAGATATTTGTGAGGCAAGAGAGATTCAAAGAGTAAGAAGGTGCCAGGCGTGATGGCACACACTTGTAATGCCAGTATTTTGGAGGCTGAGTCCGGAGGATCCAGGTTCGCGGCCAGCCTCAGCTACCTAGTGAGGCCCGACCTCCGCAACTTAGTGAGACTCTGTTTCACAATAAAAAATAAAAAATAGGACTGGGAGTGTAGCTCGGAGTTAGAATGCTCCTGGGTTAATCCCCAGTACAGCAAACAAACAAACAAAACCAAAGAGTGAGGTTTTGACCTACCATTGCTGACTTTGATGTTGAGGAAGAGGGCCATGAGCTAAGCAATGCAGTGGCCTCAGACACTGGGAAAGCCCTTGCTGACATCTGGCTTGTTGAAGCTCAGTCCTACAAACACAATGGACTAAATTCTGCCAGCAATATAAATGGAGAAGGAAGTAGATTCTCCCCTGGAGGATCCAGAAAGGGAAGCCATGCCAACACCTAGTCTTTAGACTGATGAGATCTGTATTGTGTTTCTGACCCAAAAAACTCTGAAGTAATATTTTCATGCTATTTTAATCCACAAACTTTTGCAGTAATTTGTTATAATAGCAATAGAAAACCAATACACTTTCCAAGTGACTATTTGGATACACTTGGCCTATGGTATTTTGAATTGGCTAGAACTAATAGTAGAGTGTGCATATTTGTTGAATTAGAAGCTTTAAGGCACGTTTTATTATTTTCATATGGGATAATTCCAAAACATTATAACTACCATGGTCTATTCATTCATTCATTCAGTCAGTCAATCACTTTTTCTACAAACATTTTCCAAATGTCCACTATCTATGTTTGCACCATAATTTTTTTGAAGTCTGAAAACATTCTTGACTTTATTTCATTATGGGCCATAATATAATCTAGAACATGTAGAATATGACAGGCAATCAATTCTTTTTCTTTTTTTTTTTTTTTTTTTGCAGTACTGGAGGCTGAACCCAGGGGCTTTCTACTTTGGAGCTAGATCCCCAGTCCTATTTTTTATTCTTTATTTTGAAACAGGGTCTCACTAGGTTGCGGAGGGCCTCACTAAGTAGCTGAGGCTGGCCGCGAACCCGGATCCTCCAGTCTCAGCCTCCCAAGCATAATGAACAAGTTTAAGTGCAACATTGTCATTTAAATTCTCTCCACCTGGGGTTCTTCACCTATTAGATGTAGAGAATAATTCATCTAATTTACAGGGTGGCCTCAGAGACATATGCCTAAGTAATTTTAGAAGATCAGTTGTGATATAGCTGCCTATGATTATATCTACAATCTGAGTTGTTATTCCTTCATTCCTTAACTTGCATATCCATCTTTTCTCTTTCCTCAACTGTCTTTCATTTCACACATTGCTTTCTCAAAGGACTATTATTGGGTTACTTTCCCGCTCAAAATTCTCTAGTGGCTCTTTATTATTTGGAGGCTAATGCAAAGTCCTTGATCTAGCATGCAAAATTCCATAATATATCTAACCAAAGATCTTCTCTCCCCTGACTTCCCATCCTGACTCACACTTCTACCTTCAAAAGCACTCTCCATTCAACTAGGGCTTCTCCCTGGCCTTAAAAATGCCACAATCAGCCCCGATGCCAAACCTTTGACATTGTGCTACCATGTCTGCAGTACCTCTGCCCTTTTCTTTTCAACCCACTCTGTCTCTCAGAAAAAGCTTTGTATCTTCTTTCCAAAAAGCTTTTCCTAAATGTACCAACTCAGAGTAATTTCCTCATTCCCAGGTGTTGCCCCTCTTCTTATTATAATAATCACTTGACTCCAGGTCTTAATCTATGCTTATTTCATATTTGTTGGTATCCTTCCCCAGCTAGGTCATGGGGAAAAGTGTTCACAATTTATGTATTTTAAGTATATTCACCCCATCCCCCACCCTGGCGAAAATGCCAGTAAAATTTTCTAACATGTATAATACTTAATATATTCTAGATTTTATTCTAAGTGCTCTACCAATTTTTATTTTATTTGTGCATGATACTTACACATAATATGGGGATTCGTTGTGATATATTCGTACATGTATGTAACAGAATTTGGTCAATTTCATTCCACAGTATTTATCTCCTGGTTCCCTCCCCCAACCTCCATCCTCTACTCCTCTACTCTACTGGTCTCTTTTCTATTTTCAAGAAATCTTTTTGTTTTCTTTTTTCCTCTCTAGATTCCACATATGAGATAACATAGAGCCCTTGATTTTCTGTGTCTGTTATTTCACTTAACGTGATGCTCTCAATTTCCAGCCATTTCCTGAAAATGATATAATTTCAAATCACCCAGTATTTTTCTATTGGGATCTATCAGTGCCTTATGTCAAGCAGTGTTTAATTAGGTGCACCAACATTTAGGGCATAAATATTTACTAGTATTATATCTTAGTATGATGTGACCTTCTTAGTCTCTTCTAGCTAATTTTGGCTTGAAGCCTGATTTGCTGGATATGAGAGAGGCTACTCCTGCTTGTTTTGGGGCTCCATTTGCATGGAATATCATGATCCATCCTTTCACTTTCAGTTTGTGGATGTCTTTGCCTATATGATGACTCTCTTACAAATATTTGGGTCTTTTTTTTAAATCCAGTCTATGTCTTTTTTTCTTTTTTTTTTTTTTTTTTTTTTTTTTTTTTTTTTTTTTTTTTTTTTTTTTTTTTTTTTTTTTTTTTTTTTTTTTTTTTTTTTTTTTTTTTTTTTTTTTTGCGGTACTGGGGATTGAACTCAGGGACGTTCTACCTGCAAGCTACACCCCCAGCCCTATATTTTATTCTTTATTTTGAAACAGGGTCTCACTAAGTTGCGGAGGGCCTCACTAGGTAGCTGAAGCTGGCTGCAAACCCGGATCCTCCGGTCTCAGCCTCCCAAATGCTAGGATTACAAGCGTACGCCCAGCTCAGTCTATGTCTTTTTATTGGAGAGTTGAGACCTTTACATTCAGTATTATTATAGAGACACGTTTGCTGTTTCCTGCCATTTTGATTTATTTCTAATATTTAATTTGATCCTTATTCTCATTTGCTTAACTGCTCTTCTAAAGAGATTCATTCATTTTTGTGTTCTGGATTTTGTTTTTAACTTCTTCTGTGTGTAGTATTTGTTTAACTATCTTCTGTAGTGTTGGCTTAGTAGTCATGAATTCATTTAGTTTATGCTTATCTTGGAAGGTTTTTATTTCTCCTTTCATTCTTTTTTTGTGGCTGAGTACAACTGCATAATTCATATATACCACATTTTCTTTGTCCATTTTTCTGTTGATTGGCACGTGGGCTGGTTCCATAATGTGGCTATTGTAAATTGCATTGTTATAAACATGGGTATGCATGTATCTCTATAGTATGATGACTTTAGTTCTTTAGGATAAATACCAAGGAGTGGCATAGCTGAGTCATATGGTGGTTCCATTGCTAGACTTTTGAGGAACCTCTATACTGGTTTCCACAGTGGTTGTATTAATTTATAATTTCAACAGTGTATAAAAGTTCCCTTTTCCAACAGTGTATGAGTTTCCTTTTCTCTGCATCCTCACCAGTACTTATTATTATTATTTGTATTCTTCATGATTGCCATTCTAATTGGAGTAAGGGGAAATTTCAGTGTAATTTTATTTGCATTTCCCTAATGGCTAAAAATGTTGAACGTTTTTTTATATTTTTGAACATTTTTCATTTTTTGGCCATTTTCATTTCTCTTTTTGAGAAATGTCTATTTAGTTTGCTTGACATTTATTAGTTGAACTATTTATTTGGGGGGTGTTAAGCTTTTTTAGCTTTTTTTTTTTTTTTTTTTTTTTGGTGGTACTGGGGATTGAACCCAGGGATATTCTGCCCCTGAGCTACCTTCTCGAGGTAAATTTATAATTTCCATTTTACCGAAGAGAAAATGAAACAGAAACACTTGATGTTTATTTCTTGTGAAATAAGGGCTGTGAAAATAAGACTGAGACTGGAGGATCCGGGTTCGCGGCCAGCCCCAGCTACCTAGTGAGGCCCTCTGCAACTTAGTGAGACCCTGTTTCAAAATAAAGAATAAAAAATAGGGCTGGGGGTATAGCTCAAGGTAGAATGCCCCTGAGTTCAATCCCCAGTACCAAAAAAAAAAAAAAAAAAGGAAGAAGAAAGAAAGAAACTGTAGAAGAATTCTACATTGGAATATAATGTAAGTTTATTTTAAAGGAAAATTCATACTTAGGGGGTTTAAGTTTTGTTTTATTTTTACATAATGGAGGGTAGGGTAATATACGCCTACCAAATAACAGCAAATCAGAAGGACTATGTAGCATACATCTTAATAAAAAGATGAGGCTGAATACATAATCAATGGCACAAATCACATACACTTTGGTGGGTTTAGAATTATATCTACTATAGCAAGCTACCCCCAAAGGCTAATGAAGTTATATTTGGCAGAAACATAAAGTTGTACACTCTCTATATTTCACTGTCATCTACATTTAACCACAGCTTCTGCACATTTGACTTGCAGCTATGTGGAAGTTTTTTTGGTTTTGTTATTGGTGGTGATGATATTGCTTGCTTCACTTTAAAAACCACCACAAGGCAGTAAGGAAAGTCCCTACAGACATTGCTGTTCATGCATACAATTCAGCCCACTCCAAAAATGAGCCTTTTTATGCAAGAACTCACAAGAGCATCACAGAAGTTGTGTTAATAATAGTGAGTTTCCAAAAGCAAATCTGGAACAAGAATAGCCTAACGACAGTTAATAAAATAGCTCAAATATACAAAGTCCAACTTGTGGCTCCTCAAACAATGTTTACACTGCTGACATCAACCAGGTGATAATTCTCAGCTCAGAGCTCTTCATCAGTTATCTTGCACTTTTTGGTGATTTACTCACACTGTGACTAATTTATTAGCTCCTCCTAGCTCATCAGGCGATAACAAAAATAGTCTGCCTCAAAACCAGTTTAAGTAAAGGTCAAGGAAATCTTAGAAATTTAGCTTCCCTGAATCAAAGCAGCTGTACAAGTTTTTCCAATCAAGATGACAAAAGCATTATCTGCAGGCCAGGGTCCCTCCCAGACACCTTCTATTCTTATCTCTCAAGCTATTCACCATTGGGAGAAGCACAAGACCTGCTGTAAGTTCTATGGTGGAGCATTGTTTTCAATTAAAGATAAACAAAAACCTATTCTTTCCAGCTGAGGATACTTGACTCTCCCTATTTTTCCATGTGAGAAGTGAGGCAGAAAGCCTCTTTAGCTCTTCTGAAATGTCATCAGTGTTTTACTGGGATTGGCAAGTCTCCTCTCTCCTCTGAAATAAGGACCTCCAGGGCTGCAGGGATTTGCTGCCTTCCCTCTTGACATTTGTCTACTGCACAGGCAGTCACGCAAGAATATATTGATCTTTCTACAGTTAGCTGAGCAAGGAACTGCAGTGGGCTTACAAAGATAAAAGTGTTAGTCAGTTTGCCAAAATACGATCTCCTGCCAATCTTAGAAGAATCATGAAGAGGGAAAGAAAGAATAGCAACTTGTAAAGCTTATGGAACCCACTATGTATGTATGCATGTATATAAACATATAAAAGTAGTAAACACCCTTCTTTTGTATAGATGCTTTTTCATTGAGGACTGTCTTAATCTTCTTTGATCCATAAGAAATAGAAAATTTAGTGCTAATCTGAAAGTCCTTGAAGTAGAGTGTCACAAATTGGCCAGCCCCAAATTCATCTATAATATGGCTTGAAACACTTTGCCAATAATTGTGCTGCTCTAGGAATTTCCTTTGGAATGAAGACTCTTAGTGAGAATAGGAAAAAAAAAAAAAAAAAAAAAAAAAAGCCCTGGGGATCAAATGTAGCCTTCAGTGTTCACAAAACCCTTCAGTCTACTTCCAAAACAGATCCCAGAACTTGGAATATTATCAGAACACATCCTTCAGCTCCATGAGGAGTGTGGAGAAGAAGAGCTAATAGTCCAAAGACCAGTGAGGTAACCACAAGCAACAGGAGAGGGTGGAAGAGGCCCAAAGGAGGCCTGGGATGCAAAGCCCACGTTGCCAGCTGAGCACATTGGAACATATTTTCTGCCTGAAACAATAACAATCATAAATGAACTATTGTTAACACAAAAATACCGAATACTGGTAAGAGCTGTCATTTTGGTTTTCTTTAGACATGATAAATTACATTTGCAAATTAGTGTCTGATCTGAGATGACAGAGAACAAATGGCAATATTTACATTCTGCACATTATACTTGTCAGATTAAGCTGCAGTTGGCTGGTGCAGATACAAAGAGGCCTCGGGAGGCTTGCCTGCTAAACCGGCATGTAAATTATCTCTAAACCATCCTTAAACCAGGAACAGACATCCCACCTACATGTCAGTTTTGCCCAGTTAGGCTGACTTTACCGGGGAAAAGAATGAGTGAAGAAAAATGCCTCAAACAAGTACTTCATGGTAGGGTAAGGACCACGACACACATTTTGTAAGGAATTGTCAAGGTCTCCTATTTTTTTAGCAGTTTAAGAGGAAAGGGGAGGCAGGGGAAGGAAGTAGTATTTCTGTGCCAACAACACAAAAGGTGTCATGGTGGATCGTGTGTTATCCCATTTTATCTTCACAACATAACCCCTGATATAGAAGGTATTATATCCTTTTACAGAGATGGACACTCAAGTTCAAAGGTGTTAACTGATTTCCTAGCACAATTAGTGAGAACAAAGTTAGTATTGAGAAAATAAACTCCAAAATCTTTGTACAGTATCACCCTGGAACACTGGCCTTAAACTGAAATATCTGAATTAAGATGGTGGGTCATGGGTCTTTCTGCAGTGGAATCTAGTGAAGAGAACACCTGTTGTTCCATTACTGTATTTCACAGAAATGTGGTGCAGAGGGGAAGGCATGGTGAATTGTGCTAGGTTCCTTCACCGTATATGCAGCCAACAGCAAACCTCCCTCCTCACTTCCCCCACTGTCAGTCATCACCAAAATTGAAAGTGAGTAAAGACATCTTTGTGAGGATGGTTTAATTTGACTCATTAAACTTGTCTTTAAAACTACGCCTCAAAGACATGGTATGCAAGATGGCAGGAGAAAAAGAGGGTGCCTTTCTTGCTCCCAGGTTTGTGGAAGAAGAGGGAAAAGGACTAACAGGAAGAACCAGTGCAGTTCTATGTGCTTCTTTCAGAATAATAAAACCTTAGGATTTGATAGGCTATTTTCATAATCCCAACTCTAGAGTTGTTCACTAAATGAGCTCATTAATATGCAGTTCCTAATTTAAACCAACCATCTAGAAAAAGACATTTCAGAAAATTTAATTCTGAACCAGGTAGAAGATAATATAAACAAATTATTATTGTTAAAAGTGATAATGGCAGTATAGTTAGGTAAGAAAATGCCCATTTTTTTTTTAGAGCTATGTTCAACATATATAAGGATGAGATGATATTTGGAGGTAGGACTTTTTTTCAAATGCTTCAGTAAAAAAATAAACAAAAAAGTCAAAATAAACAGAAGAATTACAATGAAAAAATCTTGATAATTCTTGAATTTGGGTATCTAAGAGGATTTAATATATAATTCTGTATGTGTTTATAATAGCCCATAATTTTTAAAAAATGTCTTAAAACTGAGGACTGATTCATTCAAAAAATACATTAAAAAGAACATGTTTTAAAATGTGCTTGACTCTTAGGCTTCATCAAGTTTACTCATCCAGTAATTAGTGGGCAGCCTGGGAAAGCCTTCAGCAAAATCCTGCAGTCTGTCAATATCTGCTACTCATGCCTTAGCAAGAAACCTTATAGAAGTTATTATTACAACATGAGGAAGGAAATGCTACAATGGCCAGGGTTGATAAGACATGTTTAACTCCCTGCTTAGGAAAAGAGTTTTGTAAATTACAGAAGTAAGTGGTGTTCTGATAAGTCATACTGAGTGTGTACCCTGGCTGTAGGAAGTTAATGCTTCATACAAGCCTTCCATTAGTCTAATTTTCAATCAAAGCCAGGATGCTAGTTTATTTTGCTTACACAGAGATTTTCATGGGCTTCATAAGGGTCACAGAAGGTACCTGGAGGAAAGGAGAACAGGGGCTGCAAAATGAACTCTCTGGAACAAAGATCACACTTGCTCTCCTACATGTTTTAGTCATATTTTCCATTTCTGTGATCAAAATATCTGGCAAGCACAACTTGGAGGGAGAAAGGTTTATTTGAGGCTCACAGTTTCAGTGGTCAGTCCATGACTGACCACCTCCAGGACAGAAGTGGCTCAGTGGCAGGGCTACAGGACATGGTGGAGAAGGAAAAGCCACTCTCACCTCATGGCAGCCAGGAAGCAGAGAGATAGGAGAGTAGAGAGGGCTGGGGATAGATATAGTTCCCAAGCCACACCTCCCACAATCCACCTCCACTCTGTACCAGGCTTCATAGTGCACCACATGAACTTATCTGGGGGCCATTTTATATCTAAACTACACTACAGATAGCATCCTCATTAGCCAGAAAAAGGCCCACATCTGGGTTACCTGGAACCTGGTGTCTAAGTCTACTTTCCAATGACAAGGCAAGACAGTAAAGGCAGAGATCAAATCTTGGTCACCCATACATCATATTTTCAAATGACTTAAGTTTTCAGTTTCAGCATATTTCTAAAGAAATTTATGAAATACCAGCTTATTCAGTGCTAAGAAATATGTGTTAATATGATCATGAGGAAGCTCTGGATGAAGTGGGCAGGCAGAGGAAGTCATACTCTGATAGAAACACAAAGGGTTTCTCAAAGTGCAATCAGAAGGCACCACTTGAATCAAGATCACTTGGGATGCTTTCTAAAAATGCAGCTTCTCTGATACTACCTCAGACCTACTGTATTAGAATCTTTAGAAGTGGAGCCCAGGAACCTGCATTTTGGACAAGCTTTCCAGGTTCTCAGGCACCGTATTTGAGAATTGCAGTATATGCTCTTTACCTTCACCTACATCTTTGCAGTTCAACATGCATCCATTTCTCCCTCTTCCGCAGGTTCTCCCTTGAGGATGGGTCCCTGAGATTCATCTTTGTAGGTTTGTTTTTGCCTTCTCCCTGAAGTTTTGTTTAAAGTGGACTCACAGGGTGCCACACAATTAAATCATGTGTATCTTAGCTGTGAGAATTCTGATTTCTTTGCTATGAGTCCTGCACCTTTGAATTCTCATAGCATATATTTTCCCCTAGCACAACCTAGATGTTGTGTTATAATTATCCATTTACTTCTTTAATGTTGAGTTCCTCATGGAAAGACTGCTTGGTATAGAGTAAGCATTCGATAATTACCAAATGAGGAAATTAATGATTGTTTCTGACCTGTGTTTCTTGCTACTTAGTAAAACACAACAGGCATTGTTGTAAATTTTCTCTTTTCTCAAAAGTATCATTGAAATGTTCCTTATAGACTTGGGACAGAATCAGAAGGTGACAATTTCAATGCTAGAAACATACAAGAAACTGCAGTATGGACTGGGATTTCTCAGAAGTTGCCCATATTTTGGTGAGATTGAGTCACCTTTCTGATAAGATTTAGCTACTTTCCTCTGTGTCTCTGGAGAACAACCAACACACAATGCTACCCTTGAAAAGTCATAAGCAGACTAAAAATTGCAGGGAGGAAGTGCCACATAAGATGCTTTCAACTAAATCAAGAAATAAGGGAGCTGAAAATAGTTGATTTTTTTTTTTAGAAAAAAATAGGTTTAGTAATTACTTTCCATGTGATTAAAAAGAAAAAAAAAAGATTGAGATAGCTTCTAATAAAGGACAAAAATTTGACTGAATTATTCAAGAATCTTCAAAGATGAAAAGATCACTTGCTTTTCACCAAAAATATAGATTAGCAGAATTAGCGCTATTTACAGGAAGCCTGGAACAGAGCTGAGTGAGTTACCCACCAAACTTTTGGTTCTGCAGTTTGAGAAAGATAAAAGACAGTCACTTAATATAAGATAGACAAACTCTGGGTCTTACCTGTATGAGCTACACCTGACAAGTTAACAAAGGTTGAATGAATTTGATATTAATATTCGTATAAGCATGAGTGCACTTAAGACATTGTCTACTTCCTTTCAAGTCTCTTTTAGTCTTCCCAAAGGTCTTGCCATTATGGCCAAGAAACATTGCTCATGCACAGAGCAGAAATGACTCATTTCAACCTTCTAATGAACCCTCATATCCATTAAACCAGAAAGCCTAAGAGAAGACAACTAAAAAAATTAGAGAGGCCTTCTATGCTTCCACAATCTCTATCTTGTATCTTTCCATTCTGGTCTTGTGTACCATTAGATCCAGAGCTGGTAAGTTTAATATCCACCTTGAGTTCATTCTAAAGGATTTGATTCAAAATTATGTTAGTGATCTTTGACTAGTGATATAGAAAAAATTCATCCTGTGCTTGTGTGAAAAAAAAATCATCCCTATCTATTTTTGTATGATTGTATTCTTATCAAAATCATTGCCAATGTTTTCATTTAAATCTGAATGTTTATATCAGATATCAATATAAAACAAAATTGGAAAATGTGTTGTTTTGAGTCTACAACACCAAAGAATTTGAAAACATCTTTGCAAGAGGGATATATACATTGAGACATACCAGATAGCTCTTATCAAGAAGCCAAATTACAGAAGATGAAGTTCTTGCTACATATATCAACTAAATGAAAGATCATTAGTCTGAATAAAAATCAATCATCATAGCCCTATACCCTGTAAAAGTTACATTGCTGAAGTACAAAAGTTTGAGCTAGATCAATTTCTTTTAGGATTTTTTTGTTGGTAAGAAACAATTTTTTAAAAACTGCCTAACTCATATTTAGATGAAGACCATAGAGTAAAGCTGATGAGCTAAAACAATCACAGAATGGCACTGGCATTTAGTCAAAAGGAACTACTCAGTCATTTCAAGTATATACATTTTTATTGGTTGTTGTAAAAAATAAATCCCTCTAGCCATTTTACCCACCACTGTCCTCTTCTAACATCTTTGTCACTTGGCTAGTGACTCAAGATACAGGGAGAGACAATCTGATTGGTTTAGTTTGGATCATGTGATACCTCCTGGTTAAAGGAGAGTAGAGTTTCTTTACTTCTGCACCAGGAGGACACAAAATGGAAATGATATACTGTTAGCAGTAAATGTCAGGGGAAAAAAATACCAACTAATTTCACTTAAGCATCTGGTGGGTTCTTAACCTAGACTTCATTACTAAGAAATATACATTTATGAGCCGGGCATGGTGGCGCACGCTTGTAATCCCAGCATTCGGGAGGCTGAGACCAGAGGATCCGGGTTCTCGACCAGCCTCAGCTACCTAGTGAGGCACTCCGCAACTTAGTGAGACTCGGTTTCAAAATAAAGAATAAAAAATAGGGCTGGGGGTATAGCTCGGAGGTAGAACGTCCCTGAGTTCAATCCCCAGTACCGCAAAAAAAAAAAAAAAAAAAAAAAAAAAAAAAAAAAAAAAAAAAAAAAAAAAAAAAAAGAAAAAGAAAAAGAAATATACATTTTTGTAAATGTTCACATAATACTGTTTTCTTCAGATTCCTAAGGAGGTCCAAACCACAAAATGGCTAGAACATCTAGAAGCCCTACATATGAGAATCCCTCCCCCCTGAAATCCAAGTGTCTTCAGAACAAGTTATCTTAAAAACTCAGTAGAAAATATTTGCACTTAGTTTTACATTCTCCTACCATTTACAAAAGGATATTTAAAATATGTCCAAGGATTACAGAAAGAAGCTTCATTTTGGAACTCAATGTTTATGAAACTCCGATAATTAACTCTTCAGAGTTTGAAAGATAAAGTTTATCTTGGATGTGGAACAGGGTATCCAACCATCTTTTGTCCCAATATACATGTAGGCTTAGTAGAGCCCAACCCTGAGTGAATCTAATTATCTCCCTTCTCTGTGCACCAGTGAGTAGATATGGAGTAGTTCTAAAGTAACTGGACAAACTCATGACCTTTAACCCCCTTCAGCTATCCTATCATTACCATTCCTGGTCAGCTCGATCTCCATTCTCTATAATTACTTTAAGGAAAAAAAAAAAGGTTTTGGTTTTTTTTTTAATCTCTTCAAATATCCTCTGTCAATCATCATTTAAAAATCAAAAGCTTCTATGAGAGTTTCTGTGCAGCAAAGGAAACTATCAAGAACCTCAATAGAGAGCCAATAGAATGGGAGAAAGTCTTTGCCATCTACTCCTCCAATAGAGGACTATGTAGAATATACAAAGAACTCAAGAAATTTACTGTCAAAAAATATAGCCCAATCAAAAATGAGCAAGTGAACTAAACAGATACTTCATGAAAGAAGAAATACAAATGGTAAACAAATATATGAAAAAATGTTCAACATCATTAGCAACCAGAGACATGCAAATCAAAACTACTCTGAGATTTCATCTAACCCCAATTAGAATGACAATCATTAAAAACACAAATAATAATAAACGCAATGTAGAGAAGTGGGAACTCTGATATATTATTGGTGAGATTGCAAATTTGTGCAACCACTTTGGAAATCAGTATGAAGGGTCCTCAGAATAATGGGAATGAACCTACCATATGAGCCAGGTATACCACTCCGGGTATCTACCCAAAAGAATTGAAACCAGACTATCATAGTAATACATACATATTTATGTTTATAGCAGCACAATTCATAATTGCACAATGAAACTCTACTCAGCCATAAAGAAGAACAAAATTATGTCATTTGCAGGGAAATGGATGGAACTGAAGAAAAAGTGCAATGCTAAATGATATCACAAATGTCACTAAGGAACATTTAACTCCATTAACCCTTATTTGAGTCTCATGAAAGATCAATTAATTTATAATTTAGTGTTGGCTATATGAATCAAATCTTCTATGTCTTTAAAACATAAGACATTTCAAGGAAGTTTGATCACCACTGTAGAAATGATAAAAATCAAGGCTTTGAAACTAAAAAGCTGGGACCAAATTCTAGATGCATGTTGGCTCCCTTGTTATGTGACACTCTCTGAGGTTTGGCCTAAAACAGTCAATTGATCTTACCTGTTTTCATTACAACCATTAAGCAATTTTTCTAATTATTGCTTTTAGAAATAGTCTGACTCAGTGAGGGAACTCACTTTCTAGAGGGTAATAGCATCAACTCTGACTTTCTAGAGGGTAAAAATATCAACTTCCTTTCCAATTAATACTGATTAGTGCCTATAAGGGAAGAGAAAATATTTCTTTTATTTTCTTTCCATTCATATGGAACCACTCTTGACTAAATCCAAATGGGATTTAGGGTACTCTAGTGTAGTATAGTATAATACATCATTGAGAACAAAA
Source organism: Graphiurus murinus (assembly GCA_004027655.1). Taxonomy (NCBI): domain Eukaryota; kingdom Metazoa; phylum Chordata; class Mammalia; order Rodentia; family Gliridae; genus Graphiurus; species Graphiurus murinus. Next base: position 29,776 of record PVLC010009538.1, on the reverse strand, counting down.
ATAGAAAATAGAATGCAGCTAAAAAATTTGTAAGTCATCAAAAGCAAAGAAATGTGCATAAGTCAATAAACTCAAATAGTCCAGGCTTCCTGGAAATTCAGTCAGGTAATTTGGGCTTTGTGCTACTTTCCCATTTTAATCCACTCAAATTTCCATTTTATCCACTCAAATGTGGATTGGAAAATACAAAGAGTAAATAAATCAATAATCACCCCTCTTTGCCATCATGTTCTACAGAGGGATTTTTTTCCCCTAAAATTAAAAGTAGGATAAAACACAAAGCAAAACCATGAGCTTTATGGTTTACCATAAGTACTTTATGATATTTAATGGTACTTTTGAAACTCAAACTCCAAATACCCTCTCTCAACTTGAGAGAAATGTGTCCTCCCATATTAAGAGGTAACTGATACCTGCCTTGTCTAATACCATTTTCCTCTCCAATTTCTACTGTTATTAGCCCACCTACACTAGTCCCTTCCTTTGTTTTTGTTTTTTTTTAACTTTTTTTTTTTTTTTTTTTTTTTGCGGTACTGGGGATTGAACTCAGGGACGTTCTACCTCCGAGCTATACCCCCAGCCCTATTTTTTATTCTTTATTTTGAAACCGAGTCTCACTAAGTTGCGGAGTGCCTCACTAAGTAGCTGAGGCTGGTCGCGAACCCGGATCCTCTGGTCTCAGCCTCCCGAATGCTGGGATTACAAGCATGTGCCATCACGCCCAGCTTAGTCCCTTCCTTTGTAATTGGAACTAATTCTTATAACTTTCTGTTGACGAAGTTTCTTGCACATAGTAGGTGCTTTACAAACAACTTTTATGATGATGATAATCTCAGGCTATAATTCAACTCTTCACCCATAATAAAGGAAGTATGGAATATTAGAGCATAAGATTCGGAGCTCCTTCTAGAACTAGCTCTTCCATTTGCAATGACTTCCATTCTCAAGGCCTCTGTTTTTCCTATCTCCCAAGCTAATTGCAAATATCCTTTACAGCTCACAGAAAAGTGTCCTTCTATGAAGTCTACCACAGTAGACTTTTCAGCATGCAATGCAAAAGACAGCAGGTCCTGGGGTTTGGCTTACCTGAGTGGATTAATACCTGCTAGCATTGAATGCTTCTGGTCAGCAGAGACATTCAGCATGACACCACCATGGGGGCACATCCTGGACACCAAGCATGAGGTTGGGTGCTCATCTGCTTCCTGCTTTCTTTCCTAGCCAATCATTGAGGCTGATTCTTCCTCCAGTTAAAGACAACTGCAGCAATTGGCTCCTGAGAGCATCTGGCTGTGTCTACCAGACACCTACTAGTACTGATCTGTTTACTCCTCTCACACCTTTGGTTAGATTTGATTAGATCACAAGACACTCTACTATCAGGCCTAAATTCTTAGGAAGAGTTTAAGTAGTTACAGAGTTAAAATGTTACTTTTTTTTTTTTTTTTTTTAGATCAGAACAACCAAAATATGGATGCCTGCAGCTCAAAGAGCACTAAAGCAGTCTTAGCCTAAGTGTCTGCCAAAGAGAACCCTGAGAAAAATCAGTTCCAGAAAAAGGAGTGCCTAGGATACCTCTGGATTCATCCCAGGCAATCTCACACTAGGATGAAGCCCTGATATAGTATTATTAATCAAGCCAAACTATTTCAGCTTGGAACTTGTTTATTTTCACACAGTGATAACACAGATGATATAATGGTGATGTGAAATTTTGTATGTGAGTGACAGCTGTCATCCCAGGACTGAGAATATAAGACCATTAAATCTAATAGACTCGCTAGTTTTGCCTCATCTTGGGTGGTGAGAATTGACAATTGTGTTTGAATACCAGAGTTTTATGAAAGAGATTAGTTCATTTTTCCCTAGTTACTTTTTTATTCCACACACAGAGAAAATACCTTAGTACATAAGTTACAAGGACCTCTGGCTGATAAGTGATTTATACTAAAAACACTGACCATAGTCAGAAGAAAGCAATTCCTGCTATTTCCCTAGCTTGGAATTTGGACCCATTCCAGGAATTTCTCTCTGAATCAGGCCCAAGCATCCCCATCTGGAGTACTAGAAACCTGAAAAGATCTTCTGCCTCTTAACAATCCTATCACTTCACCAAAGTACAAGGAGACTGGACTTACCTCATAGGTCTCTAAACAAAATAGTTGTATTTTCTCTAAATTGAAAAGCAGCCAGGTGTGGTGGCGCACTCTTGTAATCCCAGTACTTGGGAGGCTGAGACTGGAGGATACAGGTTCTCAGCCAGCCTCAGCTACTTAGTGAGGCCTTCCGCAACTTAGTGAGAACCTGTTTCAAAATAAGGAATAAAAAATAGGGCTGGAGGTGTAGCTTGGAGGTAGAATGCCCCTGGGTTCAATCCCAAGTGAAGGAAGGAAGGAAGGAAGGAAGGAAGGAAGGAAGGAAGGAAGGAAGGAAGGAAGAGAAAAGTGTTATTTTCCAATTCCATACATTTCAAAAGTGGTGAGAATTTTTTTTTTTTTTTTTTTTTTTTTTTTTTTTTTTTTTTTTTTTTTTTTTTTTTTTTTTTTTTTTTTGCAGCACTGGGGATTGAACTCAGGGGCATTCTACCTCCGAGCTATACCCCCAGCCCTATTTTTTATTCTTTATTTTGAAACAGGGTCTCACTAAGTTGCAGAGGGCCTCACTAGGTATCTGAGGCTGGCTGCATACCCAGATCCTCCGGTCTCAGTCTCTCAGATGCTGGGATTACAAGCGTGTGCCACCATGCCCGGCTTGAGAATGTGTTTTCATGTAGCCTCTCTCATCTAATCCCATCTACTGCTGCTAAAATTTATTTTATTGTGGTACTGGAGATTGAACCCAGAGGCATTCTACCTCTGAGTTACACCCCCAGTCCTATTTTTTATTCTTTATTTTGAAACAGGGTCTCACTAAGTTGTGGAGAGACTCACTAAGTAGCTGAGGCTAGCCTCGAACCTGGATCCTCCTGTCTCAGCCTCCCAAGTATTGAGATTACAAGCGTGCACCACCACACTTGGCTTGCTGCTAAAATTTAAAAAGTCTAGCTGGACTTTCTGAAATAGGCTGGTGCCATCTGATTAGAATCATAATTTCTTTGAGCCCTGCTGGCTGATACCATCAGCAATCTATCCAGCACTGCCTGCATACAGAAACCTCTGGAGAGCTCTGACCATGAGTGGGAATCCACACCAGCCCCACATGCTCAACACATCGTTGAATAATCAGGAGTCTATCTAACCTGAAAGAAATGGGGATTTGCTAGTCAAAATTCACCCTCTTGGCTCATGTTCACAAAATTACTAGGCTGGTAGGTTCAACGGGTTATTTTATCTATCTCTCTGCCTTTGGCAGTTTCTTCATCCAAACTGAACCGGATGGATGCTGGTCTAAGCTAGTTTAAAAGTAATGACAAAGAAAAGAAAAATTTTTACCCTACCTTACCCATGTTTTTGAAATTTCCCCCTCAAAATATCCTTTATGAGCTTCTGATCTCCATTAAAGCCTATTTCCTTCTTTTCTATTTTTATAGAATCTGGAGAATACTGCCAATCAGGGAATATATTTTCTTTTCACTTTCTGCCTATAGAGAAATCTGATTCACTGCCATAGATAATGACCTGTCTTACTCTGTTCAACCTACTATAACAAAACACCTTAGGCTTGTTCTTATAAACGAGAGACATTTATTACCCACAGTTCTTGAGGCTGAGAAGTCCAAGATCAAGGCACCCATAGGTTCAGTGTCTAGTAAGGGCTGTTTCTCATAACACTTTCTATCTGTCTTCACATGGAAGGAAGGGCTAAAGGCTCTCACCAGTCTCTTTTATAAGGTACTAATCCTATTTATGAGGGTGGAGCCCTCATGACCTAACTACCTGCTGGAGGCCCCACCTCTCAACATCATCACCTTGGTGGTCAAGTTTCAACACTTGAATTTTGAGGGGACACAAATATTAAGATTGTAGCATGGCCACATCAAAGAGGTAGTCCTTTCTGGTGCCTATATATTAGACCTCCACCACCACATGCACTCTAAGTTCAATAAATGATAAATTACTAAAGATAAAGCGCAGAGGCATTAATAATTTCATTTATTAAATGATTAATCATTTTAAAATTGAATATATTTTGGAGCACAGAGCATGACTTAGCAAGTTAAAAAAAACAAGTACTGTCTGTTGTGGGAAAGGTAAGGGAGGTCTTGATTTAAAAATGATGTGTTCATTATTTTTAAATGGGTAAATAAAAAAGGTTACACACACATATAAAAGCATCTATAATCTCACTACACAGACATAACCACTAACATCTTATGTTGCTTTCCAGATTTTATATTTTAACAACTTTAGTTATTTCTGCAAACCATGCTACTAAGTACAAGTTATTAAATTGCAAAAATACTTCTATTAGTTTTAATAGGAAAATAATATATTCCATCCAAATCCAAGATGCCAAAGGATCTTTGCAGATAGCAAAACAAATTGAATTAATGATTAAATGTTCCTATAAATAACAATAGTTAAAAGTAAATAAATAAATTTGAGCATAAAAATGTAGTGTAATGTAACTTGGTTTTACTCACTAAAGGAAAAAGAAGCCTTCATAATGAGTTGGGTGGCTGGAGTTAAGGGCAAGGAAACCATTTTCTGAAAGGTTATGATAGTTAATGATCACCTTTCAAGGGGGCAATATTTGGGGGGGCTCAGGGTTATTTTGCATTCAAACTACATGTTTTGATGTCAACAAAGCATCCCAAATTTTAATGGTTTATAAGAATAAATATTACTATTTCTCATGATTTCATGGGTACACTAGGCTGGGTTTTTAAGTTCAACTGACTGAGCCTGGCTAGTGACTATTGTTAGCTAGTAACTTGGCTAGAACTGGTTGATGTAGGCAATAGTGGGCAAACTTTTCCAAATAGTAAACAGTTGAGGCATTACAGGCCATGTTACCTCTGTTGCAACTATTCAATGGTGCAATTGAAGTATGAAAGAAACCATGAACAATATGTCAACAAATGAGGATGCCTGTGTTCCTTGTTCACTCCAGGTCAAGCGTGGCCTCACTCCTGTATTTGGGAATTGGCAAGCTAATTATTCTAGAGAAGATGTTCTCAGACTTGAGCATACATTAAGATAACTTATAGAGATCCTTAAAACACAAATTACTGAGCCTTACATCCAAATTTTCCAATTTAGTAGGACTGGGAGGAAGCTGGAGGACCTACATTTTGTAACTAGTTCATAGATGCTACTGGTGGCCTAGGGTCTGTATTTTGAGAACCATTAATCTAGAGCATCTCAGCTAGAATGACTTATTTCTGCTTCAGGGGTTTCTCCTCCTCCAAGAAGTTGGCCTGGGTTTCTTCACATGTTCTCAGGGTTCCAAAGAACATTGGGAAAGGATAAGTCACACTTCTTGGGTGCTCTTCACACCAAAGCAAGTAACATAGCCAAGTTCTGTCCTTGTAGAAGGAGATCACTCAATGATAGAGATTAAGGCACATCTGAACAAATTGGACACCATTACAGTAACAAACTACCACACCGTACCAAAAAAAAGTCATCATATGAAAACACAGCTTTAAAACAAAATAAATGCTAAGCAGAAGAAGGCTTTGACATACATAGAAATATCTCACACGCATGGATAGGAGAATCATAGAAGATACTACCTGTTTTTCTCTCTCATTTTATGTGTGTTTGCAAAGCAAAACACTTTGGGTTCATCCATAAAGGATACATAATTCAAATTTATTCCATATGATATTCCCTGATTAGAAACTGATGTTGGGTAAATTGGAGAATGGATCTCGCCTGAAATCATAACATGACTTCTTTCACATATTTTAGTGGACTTGGGGGTAAACGTTATATTGAGAAAAAATGGACTGAAAAGTAGGAGAGTGGTATAATCTTTCAAAGTTTGTTTTAACATGTTGGGGAAGAAAAGAGTGAACTCAGTGCTTAAGGTCCAGAGACAAGTTCATATTATTTCTTTCTGTTCTACTAAGCCAATCAGCATTAATGCAAGATAAATCTGTGTATATTAGTTTCATAGTTTCTAATAAAAAACATTGAGCAAATAAGTTTTATTTTAGTTAATATCACAAAATGCATGTTCTAAAAATGAAAAATAAAATTGATAGTCCCGAAGGCTTTTTCTAGTGCGTCTCAGGATGGGGACATGGAATAGAACGCAGAGGCACACTCATTGTGTTATGAAAAGTCAGCATGTAACTTCCCCCTCCCAACTGACCTCTTATTGGATTTTACAGCTTCGTGGATTTGTGATATCATGACTTTGACCTATAAAAGGTGTCTTACAATGGTTCTGTTTTTAGGAATCTGTCTCTAAATGAAAGATTGAAGCTAAAATGAGTGATGCCAAATCCATAGTGTAGCGGCTTACACTCTGCCTAGCATTGTGTTTTATGAGACATGAAATATTTATACATTTCAGTGTAAGTTGAAGCACATTGACCTCTTCTGCACTCAAGTTTACTTTATTGGGGATTAGAAAAACTGGTTTTGCTTACATGACAGTGTGGCTCCAAAATTGATGACAGGCCAAATGATTCTGCAAAGAATATTTATTCTCTCCTAGACTGTAGAATTAAAACATAAGTTGGAAAATAAAATGCCCTCTACCTATAGGGAGATCCACAAAGAGCTGCCATATGAACTGATAGTAAACCACTTTTTATAGCTCTGATCACTTGGTTAAGTCCAGAATAGAAGAGACATGAGCTCTTAAGGTTTGAATCTAGGAAAGTCTCAGATGTTCAGAGGTGGAGCTTTGGGGAAGTGATTGGATCGTAGAGTTCTGATTGTATCAGTCCATTGATGGCTGGATGGACTGCTAGGAGGTAGGATCTCATTGGAGGAAGCCGACCTGGTGTCCAGAACTGTTTAAATTTCTGTTGTCCACCCAGTCTATGGTATTTTGTTATTGTAGTCTGATCTAAGTACCTCCCTACCTTTTGGAGGTTTCCAGAGAGACTGTCAGCTAAAGTGCTTTGGATTAACTTTTGAATTAAGGGCCAGAGGATAGCATTGGTTTTCTCAGTTTCCCTCTTCTCACCAAATAACAAAAATAACCTCATCCCAGCACCACTATTGTCATTCTACATCTCCTCTGGACTATATCCTCCTCATAACACCTGAGGCCATCATACACAGTCCAGCTTATTAACAAATCATATTTAAGACAGGAACATTAACCTGCTTCTCTTCTAAAAAAAATGCTGAAATGAACACTGAGTGTTATTTTGTGAAAGTTCCCAGATAAAACATGCTTCCTCTTAAAAATGGAGTATGATGTAGTATTTAAAACAAAATGGTTTTCTGATAATCATTGATAGAAAGTATTTTTTGTTTGTTTGTTTGGTGCTGGGGATTGAACTCAGGTACATTTTACCTTTGAGCTGCACCCTAGCCCTTTTATTTTTAGTTTTGAAATAGGATCTTGCTGACTTGTTGAGTGTCTAACTAAGTTGATAAGGTTAGCCTCAAACCTACAATCCTCCTGTCTCAGACTCCCAAGTACTGGGATTACAAGTATGCGCCACTACACCCAGCTTTTTCCTAATGTTTTAAGCTGATATGCTATGACCTATGACTTTTTAGCATTTGTCTTCTATGCTTTCTTCTAACAACGTATTTATCAAGAGAAGGGAATTTGCATAGAAGGCTAAATTAAGAGATGGAACCCTGCAATGGAGATTTATGGGGTATTGGATCTTGTAGGTTGTTTTTTCATGAGGTTTAGAGACTTGCTAACTGCTTAGGATGTCTCCAGGGTGTCGTCAATTAATTGAACTCTGGCCTTGCAGAAGTTGATTGATATGCAGGTGATTGAAGCAATGGCTGTGTCCCAATATTAATTACTCTTCCTGAAAACACCAGCTTTTTCTCAGCTCCTCCAGAGAAATGTGGTGATGAGAGAAATGGAGAGTCTGCTCTTTCATAGATCATGTGTTACCTACTCATTGCTTGGGAGATGTAACTTGTCAAGAACAAAAGGGAAGCCAAGAGTGGTGGTGTGCGCCTATAATCCCTGCTACTTGGGAGGCTGTGATGGAGGATCCCTCGAGTCTGGGAGTGTAAGATTAGCCTGGACGACATAGCAAAACTCCATTTAAAAAAAAAAAAAACTGAAGAAGATGTAGGAAGGAAGACATTTTAATACTGGAGGCATTGTTTGAAGACTTGTCATTAATCTATTTCCCCTAAGTCATTGCCTTGTTTAGTAAAACAAGTCCCAAAGGGCTCAGCTAGAACCTGCACATGCAGAGGTATTGAGGTCTAAGTGTAATTTAACTCCAAACACTTTTTAAATAATGGCCTATCGCAAGGGGTGATGGCATACTCCCAGTACTTGGGAGGCTGAGACAGAAGGATCACAGGATCAAGACTAGCCTCAGCCTCAGCAAGGCTGAGGCCCTCAACAACTTACCAAAATCCTGTTTCAAAATAAAAAAATTAAATAGGGTTTGGAGTGTAGCTGGGAAGTAGAATTCCTCTAGGTTCGATCCCCAGTACAATTTTAAAGGGGGGGAGGGGCTATCATTATTAAGAACCACCCATGTGCAGGGTACATGCATGCACAGGCTTCCCATACATTTATCTTAAATATGACTCCCAACAGCCCCATTTAGCAGATAAGCAAACTGATGTTCAGAAAGTTTCCTGTGGCCTCAGAGCTAGAAAAAACAGGATGAAGATGTAAACTTACATCTGCTTCAGTTCAAAGGCAGTGGGAAATTCTTGGGAGTTGAGTTTGTTGCCTTACTGCCTTATCTTTAAAATATGTATGGAAAGATCTAATAGGAAGATGTTAAGATGAGACAGAAGACCTTTATATGTTAACCTTCTCTACAAGACTGTCCCAAATGAAAATTTTATGAAATATAGAGAACGAACTCAAATGTAGGCTTGAGAATACATGTATACAGTTCCCACATTTACAAAATGCATAAACCTCTAAGGATAAAGAGAAAATGAAAACACAGGAAATTGTCACATAATTTTTTACCTACTCTATGGCATATACACAGCTATACTATGACCAAACAAGACGAGGAGGTGTTGCTAAGAAGGCAGAAGAAGATTGCATTTGCTTCTTTATATATGTGAGAAAATTTAAATATATGATTTCAAGATTGCTAAAGTACTATTCTTTTTTATTGTAATAATTCGTGCATTGTAAGCATACATCTTTGTTAGGTACAAATTGATAACAACATATGTGCACACGTTTCTCATTTGACTCCTTCCCCAATTCCCACCCCGCTCCCTCGCCCTCCCTCCCGCTCAGGTTCAGTTCACTGAGTGACCTTGTTATAGTTGTGTAAGTACATCATGTGCCTTAGGATGCCCCCCCCATCCATCCCCTTCGGTTAAATCAACTTCTTTGCTTATCTAGGGTCTCTCCTTTTTCATCTGGAGACCCTCTTATACCCCATCTTCTCCCTAGCATCCGCATATTAGGGAGAACATATGCTTTTTTACTCTTTGTGACTGACTAATCTCACTTAACATAATGTTTTCCAGTTGCATCTATTTCCCAGCAAATAACATGATTTTGTTCTTCTTTATGGCTGAGTGAAATTCCATTGTGTACATATCCCATTGTTTCGTAATCCATTCATCTGTTGATGGACATCTTGGCTGCTTCCATAGTTTGGCTATTGTGAATTGTGCAGCTATAAACATAGATACACATGCGTCGGTCTGGTAGTTTGGTTTCCATTCTTTTGGGTAGATACCCAGAAGTGGTATTGCTGTGTCATATGGTAGGTTCATTCCCATTCATCTGAGGATCCTCCATACTGTTTTCCAAAGTGGTTGCACAAGTTTGCAATCCCACCAACAATGTATTAGGGTTCCCACTTCCCCACACCCTCGCCAGCAGTTGTTGTTGTTCGTGTTTTTTATGATTGCCATTCTAATTGGAGTTAGGTGAAATCTCAAGGTAGTTTTGATTTGCATCTCTCTGATTGCCAATGATGTGGAACATTTCCTCATACATTTATTTAAATATATGATTTCAAGATTGTTAAAGTACTATTCTTTATAAAAAAAAAAAAAGAGAGAGAGAGAGAGAGAGAGAGAGAGAGAGAGAGTGTTGCATCATGTGCAATCTTCTCTCATGTCTTTTCATGTGCCGAGTGACCTCTACCCTTTGGGAGTAGCACACATTTCTTTTGAGAGCTCTGGATATTGAAAGCAATAACCTCTATATTACCCATTTGCCACATTCAGAAGCAAAGAGACTGGCTGTCTATGCAGAAGTTATTCTTTACCTACTCTAATCTGAAACATTAGATCCAGTTCTAGAGGAGGGATGTTCAGATTTAGGCTGGCAGCCCATGTGTGGGATGACTGGTCCTACTCAGGCAGCCCAGAACAATAGCAGTGTTTCTTTTAAGGAAGCTAACTTTCCTTTAAAGAGCAATGAGAAGGTGGTGCTGACTAGTGGTGAGGGGGGGCCACCAGCACGCGTCTACGTGGTTGTATACCCTTTCCCATCTTCATCATTTGCTCACTGTGGGAGTTGAGAAAAATCATTTGATCTTCCCACACCTGGTTCCACTTATTTATAAAAGGGAGGTAAGAATTAAAGAATTATTATGAGGATTAAATAAAACATTTACATTGCCTGTAAATGATATAAACCAGGCCCTGCCATCAATAAATGTTGCCTATTCTTAATATTGATAAAGAATTAAAGGCATATCTGTTTTTCCTAATATTTTTATCTTTATGATCTCCAAGTTTTTTATTGTTTCTTCTGTTTAATCATTACCTACCATGTCCTCATTAGCCCTCACATCCTAGATGAATATATTTGACTGTTAGGATATCTATTTAGTTTTGGTCCCATATTAAGAGCAAATATTAATGCACACCAAAATGAATCATGTAAAATGTCACAATCTTTTTTTTTTTTTGGTGGTCCTGGGTATTGAATCCAGGGCCATTTTACCTCTGAACTACATACCCCCCAGGCCTATTTTATTTTTTCATTTTGAAACAGAGTCTCACTAAGTTACAGAGAGCCTCACTTAGTTGGTGAGGCTGGCTGATAATTAGGGGTCCTTTGGCCTCAGCCTCCCAAGTACTGGGATTACAGGCATGCACCATCATGCCTAGCTTGTGCAATATTTTTTTAAGTCAAATCTTTCTCTTTTATTTTTTAGACAGTGATATACATTCCTCATCTAAATCTGAATTTTTTAGGGGTTTGGCATATTAAAACAAATTGTTTAAGGTGCATAATCAATGAACACCTATTTGAAGCCTTTGTTAATCTGCTTTTCTCCCAGTTCTTCACATATTCTAATGTCTGTCAGTATCTGAAGGAAATGATACTGGGACACACAACTGTCTTTCCCCAGTGAAGGATGGGTAGGCAATGGGGAACTCAAAGCAGAGTTTACTTTTTCAAATTTGTAAGTTCAAAGTAGACATGTGTTAAGTCATCTGTCAGAAACATGGAATGCAGTGACAGAAACAACCATATGCCCTGTAACAAGATGCCACAGGGCAAACTTGGAAAAATGAAATAATGACCCTTTACTCTTCTTGTAATAAAACACTACTTGTAACCTGAAATTTTACTTCTGTATGCAATGTACAACTTTCTGAGACATTTCCAGAATCCTAGGAAATGCCATAACATCCTTAATGTTCACAAAATAGTTTGGCAGTAGATAGTTATTTTAAGCACTTAAAAAAGGGAAAAATAATTGATATAATTGATTTGGTTAGTTCAAAAACATATATTTGAAAGAAAAAATGACCCCTGGTTATCATGGTAACAAGTAATATTTCCTTGCTTATGGTATTGTCTGATGGATTTTTTGTGACAATCTTCAAAACATAACTTTATATTAATACTTAACTGTTGGGCAATGAGGAGAGTGATCTGAGGAATCCAGCATTGGAGAAATCATAACATACAAGAGAATTTAAAGTTGAACAATAATCAATATTAGAAAACAACTCTTCTTTCAAAAATGATGGACCTGCTACAAATATAATGCAGTTTTTTTGAAAGAGCATTTGTTATCTATCTCATTAATACCTGTGGATTAATGATGCTTATGAGGGCTCTCTGTAAGCGAGGTGGTCATGGGGGTCAGCAGGAAGGAGTAGAAATTGTATTACCTGTTGTCCTTCACTAAGTTCTTTTAGAACATAGGAGACTCTCCAATTTGGAAATGGATCAAGTGAAATTAAATGAAATCAAGCATTAATACGCTGCCTGCTACAAAAATATGTTTTTTTTCAACAAATGTTATGCCACTTCCATTCTACAAGGTCAAGTTTATGTCTAACTCTTCCATTAAATCTTTCCCATCACTGCAATGCTCATAGATTTTCTTTCCAAATCCCAAGCATAAGCATTGTCACCAGCTTTAATCACCTGATAGCAACAATGAGTATGAAACAAATATTTAATTATATATGTACTATCTTGAGTTTTAGAATTTCTCAACTAGAAGATAAGGTTCTTGAAGCCAAAGACTAGCTTTCATTACTTACTCACCTTTAATTGTAAAACATGTTCCCTGTACATTAACATTTTCCCAGAATTATGGAGGGTGAATACAGAGGATTCAAAGTTGACTGTGCCCACCTTGGAAGCACTAGATTTAGTAAGAATACTTATATATCAAGTACATGAAGATCAACAGGACAGAGCAGTGTAGACAAACACAAGGATGTTAAGTGATCCAAAGAAAGATGTTGATTCTGGGATGATTACAGAAAACCTGAAGCAGAGGAGACTTTTCTTTCTATTTCCACTGAATATGGGAAGATGGGAAGAAAAGGTTGGAAGACCTAACAAGAGTCAGGGGATAGAGAAGCACCCCAGCAGTGACAGGAACTGCAGAGAGCACTATATGTGGGCTTAGTGCAGAGGAAACTGAATAATGTGTTTGGAGCCAGATAACCAGAGGGAAGCAGTAAGAGGGATGGATGGAAAGAAGACTGAGATTTGAGCTGGCCAAAAATAAAATACCAACAGGTCTAATTTAAACCATGATCCAAAAAAGACCTCTGGGAAAAGATCTGTAGAGATCTTTCTATGCATGAAATTTTTATTCTAAGTAGCACAGGAAAACTAGCATTTAATTAAATTACAAAGTATTATATGTTTCCCAGTGTTTCCATATCACTTCTTTGAATCTTTCACCAGGACACTGTGATACAGTTCACCCCTTTCCATTAAAAGCTACTCTCTCAAATCTGTCATTCACATTATAGTGTGAGTTAACACCATGACGTCCAAGAATTATAAATTTGAACCTGGCTTTTCATGTCATCATGAAGCCATACTTTCCAAGGTAGAAGGATAGAGTATAGTATATATTGGTTTATTAACTTTATATGGTAGATTTTAAAGATTTAGACATATGGTATATGGGCTTCCATTTGTAGTTTTGCCAGGACTTCAGGAATATAAGAGACAGGCTTAGCAACACAGGAAGGTTTGCAGGTACTAATCCTGGGATAAAGGCTGCCTGCCATTTTCCTCAGTTGGAGGGTGCCTGCTGCTTCCCATCACCCTGGCCACTGTGTCTCAGCAGCCAAAGGGGAACACAAATTCAGAGTGGCTTGCCATGGGATTGGATGGCAAATCAGCATTCATTCTTAGCTCTAGCAACACAACATACACAGGCACCTCAGGCCAAAACTGAGTTGTAATTGTCACAATTAAGCTGCAGCATCATCGAGCACCACAGTTATAACTTTCTAGCAGATGTCGACATTGCTGATACCTATAATAGGATAGCGTGAGAAGTTTCAGTGAGTCTTTTATCTACATATTCACTGCTCTTAGTATGTTCTGACTTACTGCATACCTTTATTTTTATAGGAGGAAAATTATGTTTAAGCCATGAGTTTTACTGTATCCTCATAAATAAAGTTTCTGGGATATCTTCTTGACAGCTACAAGGTGAAGTATAAGGATGCTGGTTCTTGGAAAACACTTGAATCAATTTGGCAGCTAAGTGTCTGAAAGATGGCCTCAAAACAAAGAAATCAGGGCCTCTCCCTCCTCACTACAAGACAGCCAGTTTCATGAAGGAAAAAAAAAAAAAAAAAAGGCAGAGTTCCACTGCAGGGCAGGAAATGAAGAATAGCTTTATAACAGAAATGATGTAGGGAATTCTTTATGTTGGCAGCATGTAGTTTCCCAAAATAAAAGCTGGCCAAAACAAGTTTAACTATTTGGGAATAAATGTATGGTGGTTTTACTTACCCAGACTGGCCGATGAAGACTCTCCAAAGCTGCAGAAAAATAATGTCAAAGAAGTCTCGCCAAGAAGTCTAATTGTCTTGTTTGCTCCAGAAAGAATGGAATCGACACAGAATGGCAAAAGGGGATCTGAAAAATTGCTTTTTTCAGATTATTAAAAAATGTAAAGTATGTCCTCACAGGTGTTGTGTTTTACTGGAGCAATTTGATTATCTCGATTATGTTGAATTATTTGACTTATTCCAAATACCTGTAAGAACTTGATACATGCCATCTACTCCCTTTTCTTTTTTAAAAACAATCCTTTTATTAGTGTTTCTATTACTAACATTAACCTAGATGCTATATATGAAACTAACGGAAGTGATCGATCTCTTACTTTACGTTTCAATCTTGAAGTGAGTTAGCTTGATTTACAAAGTCATGTGCTGTTAATTACTCTTAAGGCACATATTGAGTAGCATATTAATTTAATTTGCAAAGTTTTATTCACACATACCATGCTGTGTTATCTTGTGTGAGTACATTTGTGAGACAAAAGATCCTGCCTCAGCCATTTACTGACATGCTTGATGACTGAGGGGCACCTAATATGTGGCTTTCTAGAAACCTTGCTAAAACCACAGGTCTTATTTGCAGTTTACCATTGAAGTCAAAATGTTTCTTCACTTATTACAAAGTTAGTGCTGGTGAAGGCTAGAAGCTTTAGGGCCAATGAACATTGCTAATGAAATTAGAAAAGCTCCTTCACTTAGGAAAAATGATTCAAGGGGCCAAAGAGCACTAAAAATTAAAGGTGAGAAATATGATGAGCATTCACCTTTAAAATAGTTTTAAAAGAAGGCTTTTAAAAAGCAAAATAACATGAAAATGTATGCAATGTTGAAATGGTACTATGTTGCCCACTATTCTGGCCTTTGCCAAAGAAATACTTTTCTGTTATTTTTAAAAGAGGCTTAAATTCAATTATCTTTCAGAATCTCTGAATAGTATTGCTAGCAAATGAAGACAAGATAAGGCCTGTATAAAGTATTGTCCTTGATCTTGACTTTTGAGGATAATCTCACTCCTGGTATGCCAGCATTTACCAGCTAATTTGGAAGCCTGGGAACAAATCACCCTTTGATTTTTGGTGAAATGTTCACTCCCCAGCCTGTCAACAAATTCCTCATGAGATAGTGCCCTTTTAACTCTCACATCCAGCCCAGCCTTGTCTCAGCATGGCACGAAACATCTTGTATGGCCCAGAAGTTTTCAAGGAGTCCTGGGAGCTGTGAGTGTCAGGCATGTTTAAGTATGATCCTGAGCATAGGCACTTTAAGTTTAGTCTTTGTGCAGAGATAATGGTTTACATTAGATTGATTATATGCAGACTGAGAAGTGTATCTTATGCAACAACTCTGAGGCGAGCTGAAAGATAAAAATCCCATTTGCTGCATTTTATATTGGTGGTCTCTGACGTGGGCAATGCAGGCCTGCAGCGTCCTTGTAAATCACAGATATAATGAGGGCCAGATAGCAGCTCACTTAACTGTTGAATGAAGTAAGTGTTTCTTTACTTCAGACTGAAGGATGGCATACTTGTTATCTAAAACCATATGATACCAGGTTGAAAGAAGTCATCCATTTGTATCTGTGAATGAAGAATAGATAGCTGGAGAGTTATGTGAACATTCCTGGTGTTACATATCAAGGTTTTAAGGGATGCTTAATTTACTTGCTTTTATTTAATTTTTATAATGATCTCCCTGGAGGGCCCTTAGTACTGAGGATGAGCTGCTTTCCAACTTCTTTCTCTCTCCTTTTTGCCACCAGCCCTCTGGGCAAAGAACAAAGACAACCCCTTGGTTGCTAATCAATTCTTTAACCAGAGACTAGGTTCTTGGATGGAAAAGCAATATAATTCCAGGAAGCAAGAACAAATCCAGACCCAGTAATCCTGCTTGAGTGGAACACAAGCCTCACGAGTGAAAACACCTTTGCTTCTAACATTTCATTAATCCCAGTTTTATAGGTAGCAGCTTATTTTATGTCTAATAGACCTATTTCCAAGTGCTTTATAATATGATGCATTTTGATATCTATAAGATGAAAGGTAATTCTGATTTTATAAGCAGAGAAACAGGAGCATGGAAGTATTACCAGGATCTTGGTGTTAGAGTTACCAGCAGAGTTGTTATCTATCTGTGCCATAAACACACACACACACACACACACACACACACACACACACACACATACACATAAGCATGAAGATCTAAAAGAAAAAACTCTGTGTTATGCTAGTTAGAAGAAAGATAATCTGGTTTATGAAAACCTTATAACATAATGCTATTTAAATTTTTTCACTTTCAAACATATTCAATAATTTCAACCATCCAAAAAAGTCATTAATTGCTTGGCAAAACTGCTTAAGAGGTTTATTTTAATTTAGCCTCAAACACATTTAGAATAATCATTGTAAACACTACAAATTTAAGAAGCAGCTCTTCAGCCATGACCTTGGCATATGGTACACATCTAATTAATGTCCTGATTGTATCTCTTTTTGTGGTACTCGCAAATTAATCCAGGGCCTCATACATACTAGGCAAGAGCTGTAATACTGAGTCACATCTTCAGCCTTTTTTTTTAATTTAATTTTGAGCTGAGTTTGTTGGTGCATGCCTGTAATCCCAGTACTTGGAAGGCTGAGACAGGAGGATCACAGGTTTGAGATCATTCGCAGCAACTTAATGAGATTCTGTTTCAAAACAAAAAATAAAAAGGGCTTGAGGTATAATTTGGAGTAGAATGCCCTTGGGTTCAATCCCCAGTACCACAAACAACAACAACAACAATAATAATAATTAATAATAATAATAGTATTATTATTAATTATTATTATTATTATTATTTTGAGACAAAGTCTTGCTAAGTCACCTAGGCTGGCCTTAAACTTGGCAATTGTCCTGCCTTAGCATCCCAAGTAGCTGGGATTACAGGTGAATGCCACTAATCCCAGCTCTGATTGTTTTTTAATGTCTTCTAAAAAATATTATAGACTTCAGGTTAAACACAACAGTCTGAAAACATCTGTATCTCTATTCCCTCATGAAATCCCACTAAAATGAGATTAAAGAAAACAAAAATGGCAACAATTTAAATATATTAAAATACTAATTTAAATACTAATTTAAAACTAATTTAAAATAATAATTTGAAATACACGTTTCAATAGGAGAGTTGCCAAGTAAAGTTGAGAAAAATACCTCAAAATCAAAATAAAAAGACAAAGAGATTGAAAAGTAGAGGTTTTCTATAGGGGCACCAATATGTAACTAATAGAAATTCCAGAAAGAATACAAGAAAAACTAGAGAAAAATAAATAATAAAAATACATGAAAACAGCCAGGCGAGCCGGGCGCGGTGGCGCACGCTTGTAATCCCAGCATTCGGGAGGCTGAGACCGGAGGATCCGGGTTCGCGACCAGCCTCAGCTACCTAGTGAGGCACTCCGCAACTTAGTGAGACTCGGTTTCAAAATAAAGAATAAAAAATAGGGCTGGGGGTATAGCTCGAAGGTAGAATGCCCCTGAGTTCAATCCCCAGTACCGCAAAACAAAAACAAAAACAAAAACAAAAACAGCCGGGTGTGGTGGCACACACTTGTAATCCCAGCATTCGGGAGGCTAAGACCACAGGATCTGGGTTCGCGGACAGCCTCAGCTACCTAGTGAGGCACTCCGCAACTTAGTGAGACTCGGTTTCAAAATAAAGAATAAAAAATAGGGCTGGGGGTGTAGCTCGGAGGTAGAATGCCCCTGAGT
>PVLC010009538.1:0-11590 GCA_004027655.1 Graphiurus murinus | reverse complement strand
TCATAAAAAAAGAAGAAAAAACTCTATGTAACCAGAAGACAATGGTGAAATGCTTTCAAATTCTGAAACAAAAAAGATGATTTTCAACCCAAATTTCTATACATAGCCAAACTATTAATCAAATGAATCAAACTATAGAATCAAAATAGAAGGTCCTAAAAATTACCTCCCTTAAGCCCTTCCTTGGGAGACTATAATAATGAGAATCGTAAAATCCACTTATTCCAGGCACTGCTCTAAGCCTGTTGTATGTAGCTCATTCGATCCTTACAGAATTCATGAGAAGCAGGTGCTATTAGGCATAAATTGAAGCAGAGAGGTTGTAATTTCTTTCCTCTGGTCACCCCAGCTAGTAAATGAGGGAAAGACAGGATATGAACCCTGTCAGACTGTTACAGAATCAGCATTCTCGTTGTCTCCTTATGCATCCTCTCGGAAACACAAGGCAGAGAGCAGGGTCATCAAAATGCACCACAGGCCTCAGCTGCAGTTTTCACATGGGCAAATAATGGGATACTGAAAAATGAACTCCCTCCACGAAAGTTATACAAGTATTTGTGGAAGTGCGGAAAGTGTGTGTTTGTGGTGTGTGTGTGTGTGTGTGTGTGTACTCCAGAGAGAGAGAGAAAGAGAGAGAGAGAGAGAGAGAGAGAGAGAGAGAGAGAGAGAGAGAGAGAGAATGTGGTATGTTCAGAGAAACAAGTCAAATCCTCATTTTTCAGAGCACCAAATACATAGATAATATTTTGAACTGAAAAATAAAATTGCCTCACCTAGAACCTGGCAGGGACTCAGTAAGTGTTTGTGAATGGATAAGTGAACATTCCAGATCTCTCCCCTGCAGCCTTGTTATTTGTACATTTATATGGCATTGTTAATAGAAAGACTGGAAAAATAGCTTTTATCTATCTCTGATGTGTTATGTATGCAATGGAAAAACATGATAAATTTAAGTAAAAAAATAACAAATTTTGTAGAACAATATGACACCACAATATCATTTTTGAAAAAATAGAATATGCACATGTGGATGTATATGAGTACATCCACATATACATATATATTTATGAGCAGTATTGTATTTGGAATAGAATGCCTGCAGGGTAAACTTTAAACATGCTATTGGTGAGGAATAAGGCTGGGGAAAAGAGATTTTTTTCTACTTGATGTGCTTTTGTATTTTCCAAAATTTTATAATGGGTATTTATTTTCATACTTAAAAATTAAATATTTGAAATTTATTTAAACTGTCACCAATCATATTTTGGTATTTTCTTTAATTTTAAAGAAACATTCTTGTGTTCAGCATTCTTAAAATCTTGAGTTTAACATTGCTTCAAGCCAACTATAAAAATCTGTCAATCTTCAGCTGAGAAAAGACTGAATAAAGGCAATCTGCTGCTATCAGAGAAACCACTCACTTAGAGACCCTGAAAAATAAGGATCAAGGGTGAACTCTTGGGATTCTGGGTAAAGAATCTGGGAAACTAAGAATCTGCTTTATTGGCAGCCACCAACCCAATAAAATCTTGACATGCCCACATTTCCCATTTCCAAGCCAATAGCAGTTGGGTGGGAATGTGCCAAGCAAGAAGGGCAATAAAAACCTGAATAGATCTCTTTGAATATCATCCTCTGGTGCCAGTGTCGGATGTGTAAGCCAACTGAAAGGTAGCACACAGCTTCCTGCTTCCTATCCAGATCCTTCAGCAAAGATTCCATTGCTGAAGACATGTATTTCCATTGTATTATCTCAAATCCTGGGTAGGCTTTTTCTTGAAAGAAGCATTTCATAGGAAGGGGAAAGACTTACTGGAGTTCTAAACTTTTCACTTCCTACGTTTGTGCTTTAATGTATTTACACCAATTTTGAGGTAGAGCTTCATTCAGTCCTTCCCTATCCCAAGAAATTTAATGAAAGAGGAAAGAAAGGTAACGTCAAGGAGGCTTACCCCTCACACACACCTCAAGCTGGGCATTGTTTAGGTAGTGTCTTAGACAAGGCATATGGTTGGTTACACACACACAGTGTGGGGAGGTGAAAGCACCATGAGCCTTGGAAAAGCTTCAAGTAAGCAGAGTTTTTCATTCTCGTTCTGCCAAGATCTGGAATAATAAATACAGATAGGAGGTAGACTCATACTTCAAATAATTTGTTGAAACTATGTTCACAAACTCAGCCTGTTTCTATTTGTGCAGTTGTTAGCCATAAGGACAGTTGTAACCCTTGCTGGGCCTTGGACAAGTGCCCTTGCCAATCACTCCTCACATCATCCCAGACCTGGTGACTAAAATTAGTTGACACTGCCCAAGTGTCCAAACCATGAGCAATTGTCTCAACTTTCAGGGCAGCCCCTTGAGCTTGATTGGCAGATCAAAATAGTAACTATCTGGTTAGAAGGGCAAAGGGTGCGCTGTGTCTGTATCTTATAGTGTAAACAATGCTGCAAAGAAAAGACCAGAGAAACCAGAATAAAAATAAACTGGAAAAAATATGACAACAGTCATTGCTTAAGTTTAAGTGTAAAGCATATTTAATAGAGAAGTCTTTGTATAGTTTAAGTAATAATAATTCTTTTTGTATTATATAGATCAAGAGCATTTAAAATGTATCAAAATTATATTTGTGCCATAAGCTTTTGTTGTCAGCTTTTTTTGTTTGAAATAAAGTAATGTGTATGACCAAGGAGCCTGGATCTTCTGAGTTTTATAGAGAAAGTCAAATATTAAATAAATCATGTTTAGAATAAATAATGATATACTCCTGCACGCAGATTTGTATTAATGGTCAGGTGTTTTTGCCAGTAGGTAAGACGGGGTTAGTGAATGTATCAAATACTTAAATATCTTTTTTTTTCTCAGCTAAGCCTAGCTTTCTCATCTCCTGTTCTTCCCTTATACCACTCTATTTGGGCTTTTATTCCTAATTTATCATTGAAATAGCTTTTATCAAGGTCACAAATGAACTACATCTTGCCAAAGGCAACATCGGTTCCATCTTCCCTTAGGGTCTCTACATTATCTGATTTAGTTCTTCACCTACCTACCTTACTGTAAGCATTTTGCACTGTAGCCTTCTATGATGCTAAGGTTGCTGGGTTTTCCTTCTCCGCCACTGGCCCTCCTTTCCTGTTATTTTGGCAGGCTTTTCCTCCTTTCTCATGACATTCACCTGGGAATGCCCTGGGGAATCTTCACTCCGCCTTCTCTCTGCCATGCTCTTCTCAATGTTCTCACCCAGTCCATGCCTTTCCACAACATGTCTATGCTGAGAGTGGTGTTACGTGCCTGTAATTCCAGCACTTGGGAGGCTGTGACAAGAGGATCACAGGTTCCAAGCCAGCCTCAGCAACTTAGTGGAAACCTGTTTAAAAATAAAATATGGCTGGGTACAATGCCTGTGATTTCAATTCCCTGTACAAAACAAACACAAAAACAAAATCAGAAATAAAATGACACATCTACACTGGTGACTCTCAAAATCCTGGTCAGGTTGACCAAGTTCATTGGCTCTACCTACCTCCTTCAGCTACTTGACAATTCTAGTTGTCTAATTTTCACTGTATACTTAACATGGGCCAAACACAACTATCAATTCTCATCCTTCTCCATTAATTCACCATCTGCAGACATCTTCACGTTGATAATGGCCATCACTATCCATATAGCTGTCAGGCAAAATGCACACAAGTAAACCTTGATTTTGCCTTTTCTCTCACATCCCATCTTCAGTCCATCAACCGGTTTTCTTAGCTCTACTTCTAATATATATAGCCCGATTCTGCCTACTTCTTAACTCTCTTCACTGACACCACCTTTGCCCAAGTTATTCTGATCTCTCACCACAACAACCTGGTACCCAGTCTTGCCATCTCAATCCTCGCTCCTTACGGTCCGTCCTTCAACAGAGGCCAAGTGAACTCTTGAAGTATAAGCTAGACCTTGATATCCCCTGCCTAAAGTCTTCCAAAGGCTTCTGTTTGCAGTCAGAATAGTATTCAAATTCTTCAGGTTGGCTTAAAAAGCCCTCTGTGATCTGGCCCAGTCAACCTCTCCAACCTCACCTGCCCTCATCCCAGCCCCTCAAACATCCCAGACTTGCTCTGTCTCAGAGGCTTCCTTTTGCACTATTCCTTCTTCTCAGGAAGCTCTTCTCCCAGATTTGGACCACTACAGACCCCACAGGGCTATTAGGAGGGTTAAATGAGTTAATACAATCAGCCTCCCCCTCATGTGGACTGTACTGGCACTGTATCTGTGGATTCAACCATTTGCTAATTGAAAATGAAATTAGGTATCTGTACTAAACATGCAGACTTTTTCTTTTCATTATTCCCAAAGCAATCTCATACAACAACTATTTGCATAGCATTTAAATTGTATTAGACATTTTAAGTAGTCTGGAGATGATTTGATGCATACAGGAGTATATATATAGAGAGATTATACATAAATACTAAGCCATATTCATAAGGAGCTTGGGTAGCCACAGGTTTGGGTATCCACCAGGGGTCTAGGAACCAACACTCCTCTTATATCTAAGGACAACTATGTGGAAAAACAGAAAGGTACCAGCATGTATGTGTTCTTATTGTTTTCCAGTCCTTTCTTTGAAATCTCAAATCAAATACTATTTCAGCTTGCCTCAGTGAAAGCAGTCCCACCCACTGCACATCCTCTCTGTTCTATACTCAGTTTTATTTTTTACCATCTGATTTTGACATTATCTAAATGACTTATTTTGTATATGGCCTGTCTCTCCCTACCATAAGATGAACTTGACAAGGGCAGGGACTCTGCCTGTCTCTAGCATTGCTATATTGTCACTACCCAAAGTACTGCTCGACCTTGGAATTGATAGAACCAATCTACCTTGCATTGTTAGATAAAAGGTAAGATTTTGTTATTGTTCAACAAATTAAGAACATTTTCAAAGTGTACAATTTGAAGATAAGAGCTTTCCTCCAGTATTATAAGTTTTGTCTTCTTCCATGCCCAGAACCAACATTTATCTTTTATATTTTCAAGAAACAAGCATATATCACTCAACAAATAACTATGCCATTCCTTGGGGAAATGTTACAATTTCTATATTTTGGCATTAATGCCTGCAAAAACTATGTTTAGGTATATTGTCAGAAATTAGGGACTGGGGGAGTAAGGAGAGGCAGGCTCAGCCCCAGTGGTTGATGGGATATAGACAGTGAAGGAGGAGGGGCAAGTTCAGCCCCAGTGGTTGATGGGATATAGACAGTGAAGGAGGAGGGGCAAGTTCAGCCCCAGTGGTTGATGGGATATAGACAGTGAAGGAGGAGGGGCAAGTTCAGCCCCACTGGTTGATGGGACATAGGGAGTGAGGGGGAAGAGGCAGGTCAGTTTCAGGACTTGACAACAGTAGTTTCAGCTTCCTGAGATAGGGAGCATGGGAGAAGGAACAGGTTTGGGGAGTAAGATCATTAGTTCCATGTTGGGCATGGAGAGTTAGTCTATTATTAAATTAATCTATCTACTGGTGTTATTAAAAGAAAAAAACCTTCTCTTATAAGCTGTTAAAAACAGATAGACTCCCTATTAAAACCAACCTGCTAATTCTCTTTCATTCTGCCAAAAAATTTTTCTTTGATCCAAAACATATAAATGTGCATAAAGAGATGTCATTTTTATCAAATTTACATTTGAAGTGTCATAAAAAATTTTTATTCTTCCTGTCATTATGCAAAGGAAAGTTTTGCCAGAATTAAAGGCAAAGGAAATTAGCTTTTCTAGTTAATGTCATAGAACATGAAACATTTTTTACTCTGAGGGAATGAAGAATTAGAAGATTAAAAAAAAAAAACCCTCTACAGAGTTAACTTAATCTTACTAGAAAGGAATATAGAGTGAGATATTAAGAGGCTGCTGTTTTTCCCCAGTGAGGAAAGGTGTCAAGATAAGTGAGTTTTAACCCTTAAATTAGAAACAGATCATTGATAGAGAGTTCATAGGTGACTCCTCATTACAGTGTGGTTTCTCCATCTTCCTCCTCTTCATTCATAGTACTTAAAGGTCTAGCTCTAGACATACCTGTCATTGAGATGTCACAGAATCATCCAGTACCCACAGTTCTCTCCTTTTTCTGGGAAGATTCTCCGAATCCTTTCTTTATGTTTAGTTTCTGTAACTAACAGTTCAGCACTCACCCCTTCACCTAATGATTCCATTTGTTTTCTTGTACTTCTCTTACAAGGCGGTAAATTCACTGAATAAAAACAAACAAAGCTGTGTTTCTTCTCTTGTTCCAAGAATACTATGTCCACACATTAACTGCCTGACAAATACTTTTGTCTGGTTGAAGATAAGAGTATTGGGTAACATAAAGCATGGTTCTAGATACAGCCTAATCCTGGCTCCTTTCATTTGCTGGTTGTGTGATACAGGCAAATTATCTCACCCCTCTCTACCTCCATCTCATCATTTATAAGATAATAGTTACTGTGTCATAGTAACTGTGATGATAACACTTGTATATATGGAATACGCTTAGTACATGGCTTGTAGTAAGTAATCAACAAATATTAGCTATTGTTGTCTTTAAATCTAGGCTCTGATACAAGTTGTCTAACTTTCAGTAAATTACTGCCTCTTCCTATGTTTCAGTTAGTTTATTCTGGAAAATAGGGATACTAGTACCTACCACACAAGATTTTTCAGTACTTACATAGAACAATACATGTAAAGCTCTCCTTGAGTAATGCTCAACATGTATGTCTTAGTCAGATTTTCATCATTGTAACCAAAATACCTGAGAAGAACAACTTAGAGGAAAGGTTTATTTGGCTCCTGGTTTCAGGGGCTCAATCCATGGCTGGCTTGCTCCAAGGTGGCAACAACACGATAGCAGGACATGGTGGAGGAAAGGTGCTCAGCTCATTGCAGCGGGAAGCGGGAAGCAGAAAGCAGGAAAGACAGGCGGCAGCAGGTACAGCGCCCAAGCTCCCAGTGATCCACCTCCTGCAGTCACACCCTACCTGTCTATAGTTACCACTGGTAAATCCATTCAAATGATTGACCCATCAAAGAATGTGTCCACTGATGAGGTCAGAGTCCTCTTCATTCAATTATTTCACCTCTGAACATTGCTGTATCACCAAACATGAGCTTTTCTAGGGGACACTCCATATCCATAACACACAGAGTAGGTACTCAGAAATATTAGCTATTATTGTCAGTACCATTATTTTATTAATACCAAAGCAAACAGTCAATTTGCTGGTTGTGAGGAGGAGATAGAGGAAAACTAGTAAAAATTTCTGACACCAGGTAGGAATGATTCCAACAGTGCTCTCATAGATTTTTTTTTTTAAATAATGCCTTTGCCAAGGAAGAGCCATCACTTTCTACAATAAATGAAAAACTGGTCCCGTGTGGACAGTTCAATTCATCAAAGTGGTTAAAGCTCAGTGATTTACTACACCCTCATCAGTAACCATTTGAACAAAGGCAAAGCTGAGAATTATCACTGCAAATACACGGAGAGAAGATTTTCTAAGCAAATGAATAGTATAGACAATAGTTTTTAAATGTCTCATTATTTTTTTTTTGATGGGGGTCTTTTTGGAACTGGGGATCGAACCCAGGGCGCTGCACTTGCAAGGCAAGTGCTTTGCCGCTGAGCTACATCCCAGCTCCATGTCTCATTATTTTTTAAACAAGTTGGTTTTCAGCTCTTTAGAAATGCTCATGTATACATAGGAAATTAATTTGTGAATCTCAAACTACCAGTCTCTAAAGGCCTATTATTTAGAGATATATTTACAATGTCATGTTAGTGACCATCCCTACACCTTGAAAGTAATAAAATGTAATTTTATTTAATTTAGTAAACATATAAGCATTAGAGATTATTAATTTTAATTCAACAAAATACTACTTTAATAGCAACAATGTGTTAAATACTTTTCAAATATTATATCATTGTACCTAACAATATCCTTGCCAGTATTTCTTAATATCCTAGAGTTAATAATAGTTAATAAAAGTTAAATTTGCCTGTGTCACCCAGATAGTGCAGATGAGCTAGGATATGAACCCAGACCTGCTTGTTATAAATCCATTTTTTTTAATAATATGTTCCATTTAGAAAATATTTGACCTGAAAACATTCTGCCCTCCAAATATGTTTGAGTCAAATATACTAAATAAGCTAATTATCCACCTTATTTGGTATATTTGACTTTAATTCCTGGCTGTTTTAAAAATAAAAATGTATCTTTACAGGGCAACAATTTTTCTCTGTAGAATACATTCAGTGAATGGACTACATGCCCATAGGATGTATTCCAAAAATGTTATGTTCAGCAGAAAGAAGCCAGGTACAAGATAATGGAATAGCTGATTCCATTTTCATAAAGTTCTAGATCAAGCAAAACCTACCTATAGTGGATAAAAATCAAACAAGATTTTGTTGAGTACAAGATGGGAGATAGATTAATTGCAGAAGGATATGAACAAACTTTGGGGGGATGAAAGAAACATTCTATATCATGATTGGAGCTGTGGTTACACAGATATATACAGCTGACATAACTCATCAAACAGTACATTAGAATGTAGAAACATTTTAAAGTAAAAAGAAACGAGGACTTCACACACACACACACACACACACACACACACACACATACACACAAAATTCCTAATATCATAGCAATGTATGTCCAGTTATTTTAACATTAACAAGTAGAGTTCAAGTAAATATCATCATAAAGTATGACATATTATGTATTAAGGAAAGAAAAATTAGTAATATAAAAATACAGGATATAAAAGATAGCATATATGTGTATGTGTATATTTAATAGAACTATGGAAATTAATAAATGAATTAAAAATCTAGAAATCCAGAACTTTAACACACCTCTCTCAGAATCTGATAAATTAAACTAATAAAGAAAATAAAGAGCCGGGCGTGGTGGCGCACGCTTGTAATCCCAGCATTTGGGAGGCTGAGACCGGAGGATCCGGGTTCGCGGCCAGCCTCAGCTACCTAGTGAGGCACTCCGCAACTTAGTGAGACTCGGTTTCAAAATAAAGAATAAAAAAAAATAGGGCTGGGGGCGTAGCTCGGAGGTAGAATGCCCCTGAGTTCAATCCCCGGTACCGCAAAAAAAAAAAAAAAAAGAAAATAAAGAATTTTGTTAACATTATTAAGTTAAGCAACTAATAAGCAGAGAAATATATTCTTTCTAAGAATAAAACTTTCACAAAATTGCATAAGGAAATACATGAAGTCGGAATAAATTATACAAAATTGAGTTCATGGAAACTACATTCGTTGACAGCATTGCAACAAAAAATTAGAGATCAGTACCAAAAAAATCACTAAAATAATTCCATATGTCCAGAAACTTAGAAAAATACTACAACATAAGTAGTAGGCTAAAAATTACTTTGGAGGAAATTATGAAATGTGAAGAACTAAAAGAACACAAAGCACTACCTCTCAAGACTTGATGAGAAAGACTGAAAATAATAAGCTCAAGCATCAATAAAGAAGCTAGGAAAAAGAGCAATAGCATAAGCCACCTCCCAAAGCCACCCCTCCAAAACAAAACAAAACAAAAATCAAGAAGAAACAACATAAAAAGGAAAGAATAATAATAAGAGCAACAACAAAAGATTAAGAAAACTAAGAGAGCCTGGCATGGTGGCACACACTTGTAATCCCAGCATTCGGGAGGCTGAGACTGGAGGATCTGGGTTCACAGCCAGCCTCAGCTACCTAGTGAGGCCCTCTGCAACTTAGTGAGACCCTGTTTCAAAATAAAGAATAAAAAATAGGAATGGGGGTATAGCTCAGAGGTAGAATGCCTCTGAGTTCAATCCCCAGTACTGCAAAAAAAAAAAAAAAAAAAAAAAAAAAAAAAAAACCCTAAGAAACAAAATAACATAAATTAAAAGAAAACAAGAAAAATAAATATTATTTCTTTTGTACACTCCCCCAAAACACTTAATCTAGAGTTCTGCACACAGAAGGTGCACCAAAAGTACTCTGAACATTTTGAAACATGAAAATTAACAATTGCTTTTTACTATGTGGATCTGAATTGGACTACAAAACTATGGTATTCACTTGACAGGCTGCAAACTGAAGGCATGAGCATGGACAGCGCCCAGCCTGCACCTGGAAGACCAAGCCTTTGGAAGTGGCTGCTTGGTGGATGCAACAAATTGTGCGCACATACATGTAAATAAGACTGCAGCATATGTGAGTTGAATAAACCAGTAAAGAGTAATAGGATAGGCTAAAAAGTCTTCAACCTTTAGAGAACATGGGAAAGCACAAATCTAGAAGCTGGAAGACACAGGCTCAAACCCAGTGGCACCACTTCAAGCAGTATGGCCTGCGACAGACCATACCATCTCTCCAGCTCTCAGTTTCATTTTTAAAATAAGCATATAACACATACAATCACATTCCTTCTCCCCACAGGATTCTTAAATATATCATGCAATTTAGTATGATATGTAATATTTAAATAATGTTACAGAGTTTAACAAGCACCTTCATATAAATTATCTCACTTTAGTCCTTAAAATTTCACTGAGGTTGATATTATTATCTGCTATATTGCAGATTTCATGGGAACATTTTTGTGTACTACTGTATCCTCATTACTTAATGTACTAACTGATATACTGTGGACACAAATAAACATTTAAAATTAAATCTGACAAATATTATAATTTGTTCAAAAGGGGACACAAAGAAAGAGGTTTTTTTTTTTTAACTTGGCATATGATAGCACAGAACAATATTATGACTAATATCTGAAGTAAAGAACTATAAAATAAAAGCATCTTATTTATTTAACCCAAAACTGATTTGGATAATCTACACCCAAATAGTAAGTAGATAATGCTGGAGGATCTAATAATGCTATTTCATGAAATCACTTTGGGAATTATACATTGAAACAATAATGTTTATTCAGAGATTTTTTTCCCTTTAAAATATATTTAGGAGACATAGTTCCCAGGCTTAAGAAAGGCTATCATTTTTAATAGTGTTTTTAAAGTGTAGAGCATTATTGAAAACAAAAACTCTGGCATTTCCCTTAGAAGAGAATGCATACAGATAAAGTAGCAAAATCTGAAAGCAGAGGCTGAGTGAGGAAAGCAGAATCCATGGGAAATATCCTTAGATAAGTAATTGGGAAGTAACAGGTTTCGTAACACAGCAGGGGGAAATTGCTAAAGGAGTTTTAATTTTAAAGCTAGAAATGTCTTGCAGATAATTTAAGAATAATCTGTTTATATAAAAGCTAAAGCTAAGATTCATTGTGTAAAGTATCTGGAGAAGAAAAAGAGGAAACCAGAATAAAAGTGGTCATTGTACAAGTTGAATAAGAATTAATATATTCTACTCAAATACTACAGTTAAAAAATCTTACAACCAGGTGTGGTGGGGCACACTTGTAATCCCAGTACTTGGGAGGCTGAGACCAGAGGATCCAGGTTCATGGCCAGGCTCAGCTACTTAGTAAGCCTCTCCACAACTTAGTGAGACCCTGTTTCAAAAATAAAGAATAAAAAATAGGCCTGGGGGTGT